>CM029393.1:931353-946353 GCA_017165825.1 Hepsetus odoe | reverse complement strand
ATTACTCCAAAACTACAAGAGACTAGCAGTATTCAGGATTTACGTTTAGTACATACTACTACTATTACTGCTGAAAGTGAAGTGAAAGTGACTACTTGTCACAGTGAAACACAGCAAAGCTCTCAGTGAAACAAGTAATGCAACTTCTGCTTTTATCCCATTCACACCGTGCAGCAGGGAGCTTATCCAGCATTCGGGGAGCAGTGATGGGGACGGTACCTTGCTTAAGGGTACCTCAGGGCAATCTACTGGTCAGGGTTCCGATCCTGGGAATTATTAGTCCCTAACTACTAGCAATAGTTGTTAATAATAATAACAATAAAAAATGTATAAATAATGACTAACAGTAGTTAATAATAATAATACTGATAATAATAAGTAACACTGTAGATCTTTTAGTAAATTCTAATCCCACTATTCTACAGGGTACTGTACAATGAACTAATGTAAACATTCACTTAAATGAATATGGTCCCAGTAAAACGAAGCACAACTCTACATTATCTGTAATTATCTATAACTCTTCAATAGGACTTAAAACTATACAAGAAACCTAAAATGATTTACAATTTTAAGGCATTGAAGGAGTATCCTATCACCCCAGTGACAGTGTTACAATTAACATCTTTTTCTGAGATCATTATTTACTAATTACTTCTTACTTTTTATGATAAATTGCCTTAAAACTACTTTAAAAGTATTATTCACACTTAGTTCTTATTATTGCTTACTTATTTTATTACTTAATTACTTATTCTTATTTTATAGACACACGTATTATTCAAAAACTAGTTAAAATGGCTCAGAAATATAACTGCTATTTAAGTTTCATATTCATGACAGCAATGAATGGAAGAGTAGCTTATTAGGATAAGTAAGCAGACATTTATACTGGAAAAGCCTAGCTTACAAACCTTATATTTAGGAATATAAAACATTTTTGAAGCATGGTTTGCCTTTTGGTCTTGATGGGTTAATTTACAAACATTTTGGTGTTATCACTATGATGTTATTGCTTTTTTGGCCTAGGCCAGTAAAATATAGTGTTAAATAAAAAACAAATGGGACAATATGCAAAAGCATAACATAAAACCCCCAAAAAACAGTCCATCATTTTGAGAGTGTATTTGTACCAGCTTTTCAGTTACTAAGTGCGTATTTGGCTGCTGCTGAAGCAGAAGTGTGCTGGGGATTGTTTTTGCTAAATTAGGGGGTTTTGTATGTCTTTGTGATTTTTGTTTGCACTAAGTTTTGGTGCACTCTGGGACTGGAAGTGCTTTACCGTTTCGGAAACAGTTTGGGTGAAAGTGTGGAATAATGAATGGCAGAGAGAGAGAGAGAGAGAGAGAGAGAGCTTTTGTTTAGAGTGAAAGAGAAGAAGAGGGAGGGAGCCACTGCTGTTTCTCTTTGCCTTGTCCCGTTTCCTGGGTAGCTGGTTGGATGGCTATTGTATGCAGCAGAGAGAGCGAGAGAGAGAGAGAGAGGGAAGGAAGAGATGGAAAGAGAGCGTAAAGGAGACTGAAAACATTAACATTTTTTGTTGTTCCTTAATATTCCAAAAGCTTTGGCAAGTGTTCTTTGAGAGAAAGAGTGAAAGAGAGAGAGAGAGTGAGAGAGTGCGAGACGCATGCTAGCTAGCTCAAGCTCATTGCGGGTTGTTCTTGTTGGAGAATGACGACTGTGGTTTTGCAGCAGCAGTTTTCTATCTGCATCACTGCAACACTTATTTACTGAGCATTCAGAATACCTTGCATTTGCTTAATCTTCAGTTTTAATAGTTAGCCTGTGTCTATACTCCCCAAAATAGAACTACAGACATGGCAGTTCTATGACAGTAAACATAATTCATAAAGTGGGTCCTGAATGGCCATGATTTGTGATGGATTGCTATGTATATTAAATTTGAACATTTTTCCACTGCGCTATAAAGCCCTTTTGTGACACAAAAGTTGGAAAAGCCCTGGTCTATATTAAAGGTCAGCAAGGGCATGAAGTTAAAGCCCAAACCTGACCCATCCTCATGGATTTGAGACCGGAACTGACCTAACCTGGCTGGTCTGTGACAACTAAATTTGAAACCCAAACCCAGCCTGAACCCAAAATACTTTGCACACAAACCACAGCTTTACTTAGTTATTAAGAGCTTAAGTTGAGTGACTGTAAACGCCCAGCTGGCATAAAGTGGTACATGGCCAGTGTTGTTAACAGTGTTTAATTTTAATGTGTTTTTTATTGATTTATTTTGCTCACTGTACCTCCAAGGAAAAAGTCTTCACCCATCTGACCTCACTGGTCAGCAACCTTTCGCTGTTGGTGCTGCTACTTTCATAGGGCAAGATCTGTGGTGAGCTTTCCTCCAACCCAGCAAACTCCTCTTATCATCCACAGTTTCAGTTTGTGACTGATTTTACCCACTCCTCAAACTCCTGTTCTGTTCCAAAACTAACTAATATTAAGAATAAGATAAGAATGTGCAAGAAAGCACAAGATCTGGTACATATAAAACTGCTATTAGAAAACAAAACAAATAGAGATGTTGCATGACGTTGGCTCAAATAACCCAAGTCCCTTTTTTACTTTAGTCAGGAACGCTTTTGATCAAATGTCCCACGTTTCCAATGTCTCAATGAGCTTTGACCTTAAAGGTGTCAGTGATGGCTAATTCTGTACACATTTCTACATTCATTTACTAGCAGGAGGTATTATTTTAGTAGTAAACAAATCTAAAGATTAATACATTTAGCTGCATGCACAGAACTTGCTATTTACAACTTTACTATTTGTTAAAAAGGATTATGGGTTTGACATGCACTGATATCTGTACTAGAATCAGTGTCTTGGAATTACTAAATGTAAATTGCTTATGCCATTTCTCAGCATTTATTTTCAACCATACTTGAATGATGGTATCAATTGGACTGCTGCTTAAAGTATTCTCCAACTTAATCCCACCAATACATGTTTAACTTAAGTATACAAAGCTGTTTAGTCCCAATATGTTGTATTTTCTGTGTTCTTTCCTATTTATAGTCATTCAGATTAATTTTTTTCAACCCCATTTCTTCTTCAGAGATAATGGCTCACTACTCTCCTTCCAGGCTTTAATAGTAAAGCATTTGACCATTTTTAGCCCAATTTGAGTAGTTTGAGCAATCTCCTTGGTTGTTTTCTTGTTTGATGTACACCAATAATGCGATCCTTCTGAAACAGCATTACATCTTTCCCACAACCACAGGTTATGTCTTCCAAAATGGTTGTTTTAGAAATGAGAAACTACTTACAGCATCATTTAGGGTTAAATAACTTGTTGCCAGCTGAAACATGTTAATCATCTGAGAATTTGTCCATTAAAAGGCTCTTAAATATTTGCTTAGTTAAATCCAGGTGGTGATCAAGGTTTTCTTTGGCCGGGCAGTGTATAATGCTGGTTTATTTTATCTTGCTAGTCCTATATTTTCCCTATTGCAGTGTACCGTTAGTAACCACTTATTAGGCCACAGACATTTACTTACTGTCTCCACAAGATGTGTGAAAATATCAGATAGATAGTTTGGTTATTTTAGCTGTTTAGATACCCAAAAGACTTGGCTAGCCATGTTCCCAGCTATAAAAAACAAGCAAATGTGTGTGTGAGGCAATATAATTCCCAACTAAGAGGTGTTGCTAAGAGGCAGTGGTTTATAATGGCTAATTCTCTATTTTTATTTAGTGGTATTTATCAGGTCATAGGCATTTACATCCATCTCTAATTGGTGGTTTTGTTTGTACCTTTGTGTAAAGTAGGAAGATACCAAAACAGAGAAATTAAGTTAATGGTCAGTGTGTGGTAAGCATATCCTCTGTTTCTCCCTAGCATTATTGAGGAAATAAAGACATGTCTTGGCAGATAGAAATGGTAGGTGGCAGGTGCTGGAGTGTGTGTCTACTGCCCCAGGCTCTGTTATCTCGTAGCAGGACTTCCAGTAGAGAAGCTCTTGGTTTCTCCATATGGGTGAAGCAGAGAAGGGTCAATTGATCTGTGTGTGTGTGTGTGTGTGTGTGTGTGTGTGTGTGTGTGTGTGTGTGTGTGTGTGTGTGCATACGTGTGTGTGTGGTGGGTTGTTGTAATGGGCTGAGCGTGTGTAAGCTGTATGTTTAATCAGTTGAAGTTTGTGCTGCTACTCAAATTAGTGGATTCTGTATGAAAAGCTGTGTGTGTGTTTCTGATCCATTCATTTCTAATCTTCTAAATTTAATGCCTCTATCTTTCACTCTCTATCAGTTTTTTCGTTCTTATTTTATCTTTTTTATCTCTCATTTTCCAGTCTCACTCACTTTCATTTTCATCTAAGCGATAGCTACCAGCGAGATCTTTCTCTTCCTCCCTCTCTATGTATCTCTCTGTTTTTGTCCTAGCTGAAATACACTTATTCACAGCAGGGCTATATAGCACTACTGTATAGCAAACCCCCCTCAATCACACACACATCTGCCTGTACTTACTGCACAAAAGAGAAGCGCTTACTGAGGGGGGGGGGGGGTTGTCGGACACACTACAAACACCACACACATTTATGACCAAGATGATGGGATAGATAGACAGACAGACAGACAGATAGATAGATAGATATACTGACAGACAGACAGATAGTACAGAGAACATTTAACATTTGAGTCATTGAAGCACTTTTGTAGAAAAGGGAGTAGTAAGAATTTATAAGGAGATGAACAAAAAAGAATAAGAGAGAGAATGGAACAGAAAAAGACATGCATGAACGAGAGAATTAAATTGATTATATGCATACAAAGATAGTATAATTGTAAAAAGGTCCCTAATAAACAGCTTTATCAGTTGCTCTTTTGATTGTAATCGGTGTTGTTCCCTCAGGTTTACAGGGTAGTCATCGCTTTAACAAGCTGGCAACACATCTGCTATAAACTCAGATTCATATTTCATTCCCAAGCGACAAGAATATGCTATGTAAGGCCTTTGTGAACACTCCCATAAGCAACCACTGCATGTATCTACTCAGATATAATAGCCCTTATTGAGCTGAAACAGATGACCGTTAAAGCTGGATCTACAGCATGACCTAACATGATATACTGCTTTTGCATTGGTCTGCGTAATTATTACAGTGCGTGTGTGAGTGCAGAGGTGGGTGGAGGATCCTCAAACCACATTCATGTAAAAGTGAGCTTACTTCAGTTAAATAATGACTCAAGTGGAAATAAAACAAATGAAAAGCCAACTTGAAGTGCAAAAAATCCTTGAGTACCACGTTCCTAGTAAGCCTGCAGTGGAAATTCAACAATATCCCACAGCTATCAGAGGTTTCATATTGACAAGGTAATAACAATTCTTTATTATTGTCCCACGAATGAGAAATTTGTCCTCTGCGTTTCACCCATACACACGTGCAGCAGTGGGCAGCAATTGAAAGCGCCCGGGTAGCAGTAACGGGGATGGCACCTTGCTCAAGGGTACCTCAGGGCAACCCACTGGGGAGGGAATTGAACTCACAATCTTCCGATCCAGGGCCAACTCCCTAAACACTAGGCCAGCTAGGTGACTAGGTCATTGTTATTAACTACCAAGGAGTTCTGGTTAGTTCCTTAGTAGGGTTTGATTTGAGTAGAACTAGAGACAAAATATTTCATATAACATCTAGATAATTATTTACATATAATTGCTAGTGAATAATGAACAATCTGTTCTTTATAATAGTTACTAGTTCTTTAATGATCTAATGAACATTAACTGCTTAACTGATTATATATAAGCCTGGCATAGGGTTACCCTAAATTAACTTTAATTTACCTATTACAATAGCAGTATCTAATGTACACTTGAAGACTTGACATGATCAGTCAAGGGTGGTTGATCAGAAATGTAGGGTTCACTATATGTTATTTCCTATCTCTTTAGCTTTTGTAATATAATTTATTCTAAATATAAGCCAAGAGTCTACAGTGATTTAAAGTGAAACACATGGCAACTCATTAATAACAACTCAGGTGTTAATTTGTTCTTTCTTAGGAGGTAATGTCGCAGTTTATTAACACAGAATTAATAGTAAAATCACCACCAAAATGAAAAGAAACACATAATAAATAATGAAAATGTGAGCCTTAGAATGGGGTGGTATTTATTTTGATAATTTCTTATCAAATTTTCAATAACAGCTTTATACAGAAGGGAGGCCTTTAAAGTTTACTGAGTGAATTTAGTTAACTTCTTTACTGTGAAATTGTAACGGTGGCGGGGTACCGGAAGGATGCCAGTGCAGAGCCAGGAGTTCGGAACATAGGTTTATTAATCACAGTTACACAAACAAGAAGCAAGGACTGCAGTTCTAATCAAAACCCCAGACTCAAGGAACTGCAGTCTAAACCAAGTTAACCAAGTTATCCAAAAAACCAAAACCACCCTTACACGTAGGCTTAGCCTAACTAATGAGCCGCACTCTGTTCTGACTCATCGGGGCTTAAATAGTCAGCCCCAATGCTCAGGTGTGCTCAGTCAGTACGCCCTCTAGCGTACCCAAAACACCTCATGTGACAAACACCTCATATGTGATAGAGAGCGCCCTCTAGCGTGCCAAAAACACCTCATACGTGACAGAGAGCGCCCTCTAGCGTGCCCAAAACACCCCACATGTGACAGCACCCCCCCCCCAAAAGGCACGGGGGAGGCCAAAAACAACAAAATTTTACAAAAACAAAGTCCCTTGTTGGGACATCCAGTCAGGTCCACAAAAAACACAAAAAGGGCCTCCGTCCAGTCATGTCAGGAAGCTGGTGGTGGTGAGGGGAATCCCAGCAGTTCAGTCCACCCTTTCGACTGGTGCCTGAACCCGGCCCTGCAGTCCCTGGAGGCCTCGCCCGATTCTGGGGAACGCCTGGACTTGACTGAACCTGAAAGAGAGATAAACATAGACGTTACAGGGTTCAAAGAGGAAGTCCTTTTCAAAGAGTCCAAACTCTGCTTCCAACCCCTGTCAGCCTTGTTCCTCACGTCTCTCCTCCCCGAATCTACAGTGCCGAAGTCCTCGTTCGCTTTCTTGAACTGATGATTGCTGATGTCTTTTGCCTTTTTCTTTTTCTTGGTCATGTTTCTCGGCCGCTTGGGGCCCAGTGACGCATTTTCCCAGCTCCTGGTCCTACTACGCGAAGTTCCACATGGACTCCTCCACGAGCCACCTTGTTCTGGGTCTGCTGAATTGTGCGGGTGAGCTGACGGTAGGGGGTCCGAATGCAGCTGCTCCATCTCTGGAATCTTTACCCGTTTCCCCACTGGACTGTTCCTCAGCTGCTCCGTTTTGGCATTCACCCTCTGGGTTCCAGCATGCACTGTTGTTGGTGAAGTGAGTCGAGATTCGATGATTGCCAATTTTACTTCCATACCTCTGACCTGCTTCTCTAGCTCGGTGAGCTTACCGGCCTCACAACGGACTTCTCTCAGTTCAGCCTGCAGAGCGACGTTGTGGTCCTGCACCCGTCTCAGCTCTGCCCTGGTCTGAGTCAACTGCTCTTCCATAGTGGCTATTTTAGCTTCCAGCTTCTCCTGAAAGGTTGGAGTCTCAACTCTCCTCGTCGTCTGGCATACGGTCTGGTTTCTCTGTTCATATGTTTTCCCCAGCCTCTCTCTTTGGAAAACCGTCACAGCTTGTACCTCTAATCTGGAGACCTCTCTGTCTTCTCTGAATTTGCTGCTCCTTCCATGACGCTCACTTTTGTCTTGAGCCTCTTCTTCTCTTTCTGTTTCCCCTTCGTTCGAGACCGAGGCATTCACCTGGAGCATAGAGGCTCTTTCAGTCAGCTGCTGGTAGAGTCCTGTCAGCAACTCCCCCTGTTCTGTGATCCGAACATTTCCGCAGCTGATCTGCTCACCTCCGAGGTGGGACTGGATTGTCCTCGTTGCTCTGCGCCGCACGGCCAGATCCCTCACCTGCTTTCCTCTGAAGGACTTTTGCAAGCACATTGCAGCATGTTTAAACATCTGATACCTCTTTCCTTGTTGAAGTCCCGGTTTCCACCTTCCGAACCTCCTCTGACGACCACCTTTTGCCCAGCGTGGTCTCTTGAAGACAGATCCCCGCTGGCGCACTCTCACTGCAGCCAAGAATAATGACAGCAGCTTTGTTCATTGCATCAACATTTTTTCGAACCGAATAACCTCTAAAAGCTGCCTGGATGCGTATCGCAGACCTTCTCAACACTTGGAATCTTTCATGTTCAAATTTGCCCTTCATGTAGGACCTATAATGTCTTTGAATGCTGATGGCTGACACCCTTATGGCCTGGTACTTTACTACTTCCCTGTGTCTTCTGAACGCAGCCTGAATCAGGGAAGCTGCCTGATGGTGCAGGATCCACCGCCATTTTTTTCTCTTTCAAAGACTTCATTTCTTGCTTCATCATCTTGTTAGCTCTGTAATATCACTGAATAGTCTTGGCTGCCCATAGTAGCTTCAGGTGGTACTTTCTGTTCATGTGTTTCCTCACCTGCGCTTGAAGGGTTACTGCAGCCTCATGTTCGATTTTCTTCTGTACCCAAACTTTCTTTCTAAACTTCCCACTAACCTGGAGCTGTTCCTTCTTCTGTGCAGCAGACTGGTTAGTGGTGCTGGGTTTGGGGGTCGACTCCTTGATGCCACTTTCCTCGCTGTGAAGGGCCTTCTTGGTCGACCTCCCTGGTTGCAGGATGCAGGAAGCGTCTATTTCCGTTGTGTTATTGTTATTCATGCTGGCTGTGTTCCCACGTTCTAGGTACCTAGCCTGCTTTTCCAGAAGTTCCCCTTTTACTGTAGCTATTTCCTCCTGAAGGGAACGGACTTGAAACCGGTGGCTCACCTGCAGCTGGTGTCTCACAGCCTGAAGAGAGGCATTGTCCTCCTCCAAGGTGGCCAGATCCAGACTGCGTGTACCGATTTCTTGATCCTTGGTGAGGAGCTCAGCCTCCGTTTCCTGGAGCTGCTCAACTAAAATGTTTTTGTTCTGTCTTTCTGCGCCCAGAACAGACAGCCAGACCTTCTGAGACTCCTGTAGTTCGTGTTCTAATTCCTGGATTCTCAAAGTTAATTCTCTTACCTGAAATGGTTCCTCTGAGCAGGGAGAATTCTTTACTATAATGCCTCCATTAGCTGTGCAGGGAGAATTCTCTACCGTAGTTTCTCTGTTTGGCACCTCCCTCGCGGAAGGGGTGCTGTGATTGGAGCACGGTGCTGTCTTCGCGAATGGGGCGCTGTGATTGGTGAATGCAGCGGGTTCCACGATATCCTGTGTTGTGGTTGGTGGAGAGCAGGAGCCGGAAAAGCTCTGGAAAAGCTTTCTTTGTTTTCGCTGGGTTTCTTCCCTCTGACCGAGTTTTACATAGGGCGGGGTCTCCGTTTATTTATAGGTTTATTAATCACAGTTACACAAACAAGAAGCAAGGACTGCAGTTCTAATCAAAACCCCAGACTCAAGGAACTGCAGTCTAAACCAAGTTAACCGAGTTATCCAAAAAACCAAAACCACCCTTACACGTAGGCTTAGCCTAACTAATTAGCCTCTGTTCTGACTCATCGGGGCTTAAATAGTCAGCCCCAATGCGGCACACCTGTGCCTTCATGGGCTCAGGTGTGCTCAATCAGAACAGAGCGCCCTCTAGCGTACCCAAAACACCTCATGTGACAAACACCTCATATGTGATAGAGAGCGCCCTCTAGCGTGCCAAAAACACCTCATACGTGACAGAGAGCACCCTCTAGCGTGCCCAAAACACCCCACATGTGACAGAAATTTTGCAGTAATAAATTGTGCTCAAAATAAAGACACTTTTTGTAAAACCTGCATTGCTTTAACTGTGGGAGGAAAAAACCCAGTAAGTAAACGACCCTTTTCCGCCATCTCTTTTGGCTTTACCAGTTCCTCCAGAAACAGTTTAGCATAGGTGTATTCCACTTGCCAGTTTGTCGACAGTTATAGCAAAGAATGTCTTTGTAATCAGTTATTAATCAATAGGTATCATAAAAAAGCCAATAACCAAAAGGTAGCTCTTGTGTAGATGCATTTTATATGGATTCACACTTGCCTGTATTCTTCCCCTGTGCCACAACTCTATGCCAGAGGTGAATGTTTCTTTAAGCTTTTGGCAGCTGACCAGTCCATCAATTGGATTATCATGCTTTAAGTTGGACATTGTGACTGTTGTCATTGATTGCCTTACTCTCAGCACTGAGCTGTCTGTTGTGAGGGGAAAGACATATGGCCATTACATATTCACTCATCACCTAAAATGCAAAGATTTGTGTCCTCTAAGATCAATATCCTAAAAGCTTAATGCATTATTCACAGGCAAGACTGCTCACAGCCTGCTTTGGGTTTTGGCTTCCACTACTTTGGACTCTGCACATGTGAAAAAACGCATTGGTTAAATGAAACATAAGACTAACCTGTGGGTGAACTAGCTAGAATATCTAAAATAATATCTGAAAAGTCCCAAAGAAATGAATTTTTTTCCTTTCATAAAACCCCCATATGTTGAGTCAAGTGAAGTCATTTTATTTATATAGTGTTTTTTAAAACCGATGTTGTCACAAAGCAGCTTTATAGAATCAGGGTCCGAAACCCAAGTGAGCAAACCGTGGGTGATGCAGGCAAGGAAAAACTCCCTAAAACAGGAGGAAAAAACCTTGGGAAGACTCAAAAGAGGAAGTCACTCCTCTGGTGGACACCAGATAATCACGAAAGAAAAGAAAGAGAAAGTGCATTTTATAAGTTAATAGATTTAGCAATGAGTTCCAGTAAAGTATGAGTTATTATAAAAGAAGTCCATTAGAGTCTGTAATTAGAGGTTCCATTAGCTAGTGGTAGTTCTGTTTGAGTGGGTGGAGCTTTTGTTAGTCTTAATTAGTGGATGCAGCTCATGCAGATGATCCATAATGATGTAGCTGATCTGAAGTTCAGGTGAGGAGAGGAATCTAAAGATGTTCGATTCGATCTAGAAGCTCAGACGGTGGACTAGCTGGTATGGAGTTCAGGAAACCCTCACGGTAATTGATGGACATGACTGGGAGCCCTTTCCTTTCAGGAAATTCATAAGCAGCCCACCATACAGGTGGTGGACAGTCGTCCATCTCAAACAGGGAGAGAGGGAAATTAGCTCTGTTTTGAACTCACAGTGTGCAGACTCTGGATTTATAGAATGAAGTACGATGACTCCAGCAGAACTCACTATTATAGTAGAAGTAGAAAGGACAGAGCCAAGGGTTTTACAAACACAAGAGCACCCTGATACACTAGTGTCTTCCCACACCACCGTCAGCACACTTAGTGAGAGTTGTGGGCCGGCCGCACCAACATCCAAGTTTGCTGTAATTCTATGCATCCGTGAACCTCTAGATCTGCACCTTTGAACTAATAGGAAGATTTATTACTAAAAGCCTGACTAAACAAATTGTTTTTTAGCCTTTAAAAAATACAGGAGTGTCAAGAACTGAGAAAATGCATAACCTAGCCAGTCACAATAATAATGCAAACTGTCAGACTAGTTTATTAGCTAGTCACGGTTGCTAACAAAACCAAACAAATATAAAACCTGTCCAAGACTTATATTCTTATCCATGATGTGTCAACTGCAGGCTCATGGTTAAAATCGAACAATTTTACTTCATCACATGACATCATATATTATGATGTGTGATGTATACATCATATACATCATATATTTATTGATTTTTTTTTAATGGCTGTTTCATTAAAACTTGTTTAGTTGAGAGAATCAAACTGCCTTCAAGTGAACTTGGAGACTTTACATTTGGCAGCAGAGGTAAAATATGATTGTGGTTGCATGAAAGATACAGGTAAAGATATCCAAAAATCTCACTTTCTTTGTAGGCATAAATTCAGATATTTTTTCAGTGATATTTGCAAAAATAAAATTTCATAGTGCTGTGTGCTTTAACTTTGCTATTATTTTACAGGATCTGGTTTGCAGAAAGCTTTTCAGCCATTCTATTGATGCTGCTTTTCTAAGGAGTTTGTACATTAACGTATCTAACATGTATTTTACTGTTCATACCTTTGTTCTTTTGTTAAGTGCTCAGACAGGCTTTCCTCCTCTGATCTGAACTTCAGCAAATGAGTGCAGTGTGAACCTAGACATGTGTGTGCTCTGGGGCCTCCAGCAGTACTGAGCTCAGTCAGGCTGGTGAAACTGCAGAGGAAAATCTAATCGGAAATATGTCACAGACAAGCTAACTGCTGGAGATGGAGAGGAGAATGGGAAGTCTGTGTATGTGTGTGTGTGTGTGTGTGTGTGTGTGTGTGTGTGTGTGTGTGTGTGTGTATATATATAATATATATATATATAATCTATATATATAATCTTCTTCTTTCGGCTGTTCCTGTTTAGGGGTTGCCACAGCGGATCATCCGTTTCCATTTCATCCTGTCTTCTGCATCCTCCTCCTTCAAACCCATCACCTTCATGTCCTCTCTCACCACATCCGTATATATAGTGAGAACGAAAGAGAGAAGAGAGAGAAACAGCATAATTTATTTATAGGTAAAGTTAGTCAGAGATGTTTGTTGTGAAATGTTCAATGTAGAGATTTTCTTTCTGGTTGCTTTACAGTAGGCATGATAAGAGTGATAAACAATGTTTGCAATGTTTACAGTACAAATATAGCCATTTTATTCAAGGCCAATGTTCACTCTATATATAGTTAGTACATGTCTAATGACATAATATTGGTGGCATCCTGCATGAACTTGAACTTGTCATTGTGAAACGCAGCACAGCAACTACCAACTACCTACCCCTAACCATTAGGCCACCGCCGCCCCTTTCTCAACCATGAATCTTCTTCTTCTTCTTCTTTTTCTTTCGGCTGCTCCCGTTTAGGGGTCGCCACAGCGGATCAACTGTCTCCATTTCTTCCTCTATTTTGCATCTTCCTGCTTCAAACCGACCACCTGCACGTCCTCTCTCACCACATCCATAAACCTCCTCTTTGGTCTTCCTCTTCTCCTCTTTCCTGGCAGCTCCATCTTCAACATCCTCCTCCCAATATAATCATCGTCTCTCCTCTGCACATGTCCAAACCAACGCAACCTTGCTTCTCTAACTTTGTCTCCAAGACGTCTAACCAGAGCTGTCCCTCTAATATACTCATTTCTAATCCTGTCCATCCTCGTCACACCCAACAAAAATCTCAGCATCTTTAACTCTGACACCTCCAGTTCTGCCTCCTGCCTTTTCGTCAGTGCCACTGTCTCCAACCCATACAACATAGCTGGTCTCACTACTGTCCTGTAAACCTCCCCTTTTACTCTAGCTGGTACGCGTCTGTCACAAATCACTCCAGCCACTCTTCTCCACCCATTCCAACCAGCCTGCACTCTCTTCTTCACCTCTCTTCCACACTCGCCATTACACTGAACTGTTGATCCCAAGTATTTAAACTCCTCCACCTTTGTTACCTCCAATCCCTGCATCCTAACCACTCCACTTTCCTCCCTTTCATTCACACTCATGTATTCTGTCTTTGCCCTACTCACTTTCATTCCCCTCCTCTCAAGAGCATATCTCCATTTCTCCAGGTTCTCCTCAAGCTGCTCCCTACTCTCACTACAGATCACAATATCATCAGCAAACATCATCGTCCACGGAGACTTCTGTCTAACCTCGTCCGTCAACCTGTCCATTACTACTGCAAACAAGAATGGGCTCAGTGCTGATCCTTGATGTAATCCAACATCTACCTTAAACGCATCCGTCACTCCCACTGCAGATCTCACCACTGTTACACTGTCATCATACATATCCTGAACTACTCTCACATACTTCTCTGTAACACCAGATTTCCTCATACAAAACCACAACTCCTCTCTAGGCACCCTGTCATATGCTTTCTCCAAATCCACAAAGGCACAATGCAGCTCCTTCTGACCTTCTCTGTACTTCTCCATCAACACCCTCAGAGCAAACATTGCATCTGTGGTGCTCTTTCTCGGCATAAAACCATACTGCTGTTCACTGATCCTCACCTCTTTTCTTAACCGAGCTTCCACTACTCTTTCCCATAACTTCATGGTGTGGCTGATCAACTTTATCCCTCTATAGTTACTACAGCTCTGTGCATCACCCTTATTCTTGAAGATCGGTACCAGTACACTTCGTCTCCACTCCTCAGGCATCTTCTCACTTGCCAAGATTGTGTTAAACAATCTGGTCAGAAACTCAACTGCCATCTCCCCTAAACATCTCCATGCTTCCACTGGTATGTCATCCAGTCCAACAGCCTTTCCATTCTTCATCCTCTTCATCGCTGCCCTTACTTCCATCTTGTTTATTTGCTGCACTTCCTGGTTAACTCTTCTCACATCATCCAGTCTTCTCTCTCTCTCATTTTCTTCATTCATCAGCTCCTCAAAGTATTCCTTCCATCTGCTCAACACGCTCTGTTCACCTGTGAGTACGTTACCATTTCTATCTTTAATTGCCCTGACCTGTAGCACATCTTTCCCAGATATGTGTCTCTGTCTAGCCAATCGGTAAAGGTCCTTTTCTCCCTCTTTACTGTCCAACCTCTCATACAATTCACCAAACACCTTATCTTTGGCCTTCACCACTGCTTTCTTCGCCCTGCGGTTCATCTCCTTGTACACCTGTCTACTTTCTTCATCTCTCTGACTGTCCCATGTCTTCTTTGCCTCCCTCTTCTTTTGAATACACTCCTGGACTTCTTGGTTCCACCACCAGGTTTCCTTATCCTCTTTCTTCCTTCCAGATGTCACACCAAGTACATTTCTAGCCGTCTGCCTGATCACTTCTGCAGTAGATTCCCAGTAATCCGGTAGCTCTTCAACACCTCCCAGTGCCCGTGTTAACTCCTGCCTGAATTCCACCTTACAGTCCTCCTCCTTCAGCTTCCACCACTTGATCCTCGACTCTGCCCTCATTTTCCTCCTCTTCTTGACCTCCAAGGTCATCCTACAGACCACCATCCTATGCTGTTTAGCTACACTCTC
>CM029393.1:760756-926357 GCA_017165825.1 Hepsetus odoe | reverse complement strand
CTCTCTCTCTCTCTCTCTCTCTCTCTCTCTCTCTCTCTCTCTCTCTCTCTCCAGCTTCCCAGAAGACTGTGAAGCCCCAAAGATGACCATATGAGATCAGAGAATAAAAGCAGAAAGAGACCCAAATCGAATCAGAGACCACTCTGTAAAAAACAAGAATTAAAAACAAACAATTTTTTACGGATTTTTATAAATAAACCAGCAAGGCACTGGGGGTTGGTGATTGAGAAGATGGGAAAGTCGCCCTTACCAAACCTTCAACGTACAAACTTGACCTTAATTTTAACTCAATGTCCTAGATTTGTATTATGTAAACTAGCTGCCTATCTTGGATGGGGAATTCCACCATGTTTTGATCAAATTTCCTGCTCAAACATTTCTTATTCAGATGGTGAAGACATTGGAATTATTGGAAATATGTTATATAAGTTGCACAGAAATGTACCCTCAAGTCATTAAATCCACTGGGCAACTCTGAAATGATTTTGATCTTTAACCTTTCAGCATGGTTGGGGTGAGGACTGGTTCAGCAATGAATGGTACTTCTTAAAAATCTTCTGTTAAGTATTGTTCAGCAGCTTGTTTTCGTTATTTAAATCCATAATCTATGTGCATGTAACTCCCTATAGTTATTTTTTTCACTACAAATGGATCAGTCTGATTGTGCAGTTTAAGGAAATGAATGTTACATTGGCTAATGTTCGTGTAAAGCTTTATTTTACTTTATTTTTGTAACTAGCTTAAACAAGTGACCATCTGCCATTTTTCATTTCGCTTTGATAACAAAGCTCTTTAACATGAAATATTTGTAATTTCCTCCTTCTGGAAAGGGGGATCTTCTGACCATAATGTGTAAGCAGCATCAGGTTCCCAACCCTAAGATAAATTGGTTTGCTGTGTGCATGGCATTGTCTAACATATGGCTTGATGTCTTCCAGTTTCTTTGATATGGACAGCCAACTGTAGTAAGCTTTCATCAGATTTCAAATTCCAGATTAACTGACCCTGGTTCTACCCTTGCTATGGAGTTTTGACCCTCCATACACCTCACCTCCTCTCTGCCTCGCTCTCTATCAGGATACAGATAATGATCTGAGTTTACGAATAAATCACCCTCACCCTCAGTAAGTAAGAGTTTTCACCTTAAATCAGCCAAATCTTGCCTGAGCCTGGACTTCAAAAGCCTCTAACAGCAGTGAGGGAGTGTATGGCTGAGCTAGTGCTCGTAAAAGAAAGTTCCATCTCATCCCATTAACATGCCTCATTGCTTCAGCAACAGGAGAGAGCGAGAGAGAGCGCGAGAGAGAGAGCGAGAGAGAGCGCGAGAGAGAGAGAGAGAGAGAGAGAGAGTTAAGGTTAAAGACAAAGAAAGAGTGGGGAAAAGATAGAGAGAGAAGCAAAACATGTTATTGTTGGACTTAATACTATAAAAAAAAAAGAACTTAAAAAAAATCATGTTATTTGTTGGACACACACTGTAGCTCTCCAGCACGCGTGTTATGTGCCTAATCGCTAGTCACAGCTCAGTCCTTTATTTGCGTCATCCTGCTGCATGAGATTTATGCCATGAAGAGGCCATGCTAGAGAAGAATGTCCTTCATTCCAGGCCATGGCTAGGTTTTAAAATGGTTCGGATTCCCTTGAAAAACCAACACAAATTGATTAAGTATAAAATGTTTCAGCATGTTTCTTCAAGGACACTTGTCATGATCAAAGTGAAAAGGCCTCTCTTTCTCTGCCAGTGGAGAAACTCCAAGCAGATCAGTCCTTGGTTTGATCAGCCGTCTGGGAACTTTTTGATTGCCGTAGAGAGTTTTCTTCCTCTCAATACTCAATGAGTCCACTAATGAAACCACTGTGCCTTCTTTGTTTTTCCCTCTTTTCGGCCACCATCAGTCAAATAGCAAAAAAGCCATGTTACCTGCCATTCGTGTAATGCAATCTGTCAGAAAGACACACATTTGCATCATATAAGATCAGATTAATAGGTGCAATACAGACTACTTTTTCACATTTTCTTAAGGAAAATAATTTACAGTACTAAATTTAGTTAGTAAATTATCTGCATTGTTCATTACCATGTGAAATATATCGTCATGTCATTTACAGTCGGGATCAATTGGCTTGAGTGGATACATCTAAATATTTTTGTTTTGATTTTAAGAAGTGACAGAAACATAAAGAAATTCTGCAGTATGAAGCTGAACATACAATAAATGATCCCCTCCTTTTTATAATCATGAATTTGGCATGGATCGAAAGTGACACAGAATTTCTCCTCTTGTTTCAATGAACAAAATGAGAAATAATTAAACAAAGTATATCACATCCTTTGGGGATCTAAAAGGTTTAAAGTATCTTAAAACTAAAGTTTAGAGCCGCAATGCACCAAGTTAAAGGCTCTGTTTAGGGCTTCTGGGTCTTCTGGCCTCTGGCTTGTCCACAGATTATGTTGCCAAGCTCAACTTTAAGGCCAAATTTTACACATTCTGCTCTTAATAATTTAGTCTGCCTTAATCTCCTGCCAAAGTCAAACTGGCCTTTGAAATAGCTCTTTTCTCTCAATAGCCGACCATTCAATTCCCCTGTCCTTCAAATGTCCATTTATTTTAGTTTTTTTTATAAGCATACAATCGTGGCAGTGGCCCTGCAGGAAACGACTTGGTGGAATCTTCCGCCTTTTATCCTGGCAAGCAAACAATAAATTTTATTCAGCATAGCCCTCATTTTGCGGAAGTGTGGTTTTGCTGGGATTCATACTGGACATTTTTTCACAAATCCTTTAATTAACCATAATCTAAGCTGCCGAAAAGGATGTGGAATTTCTGCCTCAACACTACGGCTGCTTCCACAAAACTGTAATCCTAAGGGTTTTTTGGTTTTTTGCTTTGCACTTGACCCAGTGATAGAGTACCATTAGCCCAAGGATTATACAATATTATACAAATAACAACCACTATACAAAAAATACTATACAAAATACAATAATGAAACAAACAAACAAAAAAGATAAATAATCAGAGTGAATGTAAGAACATTTAGGATTTATAATTAAATGAACCAAAATGAAACCATTATGAAGCAAGGGCTTTCAAATACTGCATATTGGTGCAAAGTACATAAAAACACAGAGGGTCCATTTCAAGTAGGGAACAGTCACTGAGAAACTTTCTACCATTTGGCTTCTGTTTCTATTATTCTATATTCTATATTATATTCTATATAATATATATTCTATATTCTATTATTCTGACCTTTGCTCAATGTATTCTTCTAAAAAAACAAAATCTTAAAAAAACACTATCAACTTTTAATGCTATTAAGTTCGAAAAACCATTTTCTAAGTGTTCAGTTTAGTATGTAAATGGATTAAAACATTATTAATTCACTCATTTTAGGGGATTAAACATTATTGGCATTTAAACTTTAAAAAATAATCCTTTTTATGTAAATTAATACATACAGTATTATGTAAAGAAAATCTAGGGAGTCACTTTTTTGGTACAGTACTGTTTTATGCCTGTCAAACTGTCGTACAGAAATGGAAAAAGTGTTTGCAACAGGCTGCAAAGTGCCTTAAGGAATAAGGTACATAAACAAAGGGGTCCCAACCACTCAGCATTCGGCATCACCGGTATATAGATCACCAGCCTGATTATCTGGAATCATTTGCCCTTTTTCTTCAGTGCTTCATGCCTTAAGTTAGAAGATTTTGTTCAGTGTGTTTGAATAAATAACTGAATGATTCACATGTATGTCTTAACAAACAAATTACAGTCCTCTGAAACTGGCCAAGTACAGGTACTGGATTGAAAATGAGAGTCAAAAACCTTTTCGTTCAGGAAGCTTGGAGAACTGTTCCTCAGATAATTCTGACTCTCAAAGCATAATATGCAAAAATGAGGGGCGTCTTCAGATTTTGCACAATGCTGTAAATTCTGAAGGCCATGGCCTGAAGTTTATAAAAATACAAGTATTACTAGAAGTTACTAGTTACTAGAAGTTTTTGGTTAGTTACATTTCCCCTCTAAAAACTTTTAATAAAATATATGTTGGTCAGAAAAATGTATAAACTTGATTAAAGTCAAGTAGACTTTTGGCATTTCATTGTATTTTCATTCACATTTCATTTTCCTTTTCAGTGCATGTATGGTACACTTTTTAACTTACTTAAAGTTATTATTTATGGAAACACAGCTAGACCATGAGGACCATGCTGTAATTTCTGAGAAAGTACAGGGAAACTGATGACCTTCCTGAATAAAAAAAAAATGCAGCAGATAGTGATTAGGTTGAAAAAAGTTCACCTATAATATGCTCTGAGGAGTGTTTTGTGGCCAAGAGTCATAAAACGGCGTGGGACAAAAATGAAAATACTGTTACTGCAGGACCACCTGCAGAGAGAGTTAGTGCAATGAAGTGCATTTGTAAAGAGAGGGAGGCAAAGTGAAAGAGATAAATTTTCCCATAGTTCGTGTGCAGTGTGTATCAATGGGAACTTTAAAGGGTAAATCTGCCCTGGGGCTTAGTGAGGCCTTTATGAACCTACATCTGAGAAAACGATTGTGGTAAAGCAGCAGATTAGTTCTATGTGCTTCTATAGCAGATGAAGAACAGGGCAAAGTAAAAGCATCACCAGCAGGCAAATGAGTGGTTATGCTTGACTGCATAATAATATGAGAGTATTTAAGTTAACCTAGTGTGATGCAGCACTTACTGAAAGTATAGATTGAAGTCAATCACAAATGTCCTCTTATGTCCTCTTATCTATGTACTGATAATTATAGCAATACAATATATATTATATGTGTATGCAGAGGCCTTTATAATAAATGGGAATGACTGTTTAAAACTGGGCTTCCCTGTAGGTTCAAGGGTTGTCTTTCCATGGTTGAGCAGCTATGCATAAACCCATGATCATCATGCACAACAGTTAGAATAACATGGATCGGTGCAAAGCTGGTCTTTCAGATGAATTCAGATGAATTTTGATGTTTGCCAGAACACTACCTGGCTGAATGCAAAATGTAAAGTTTGGTTAAGAAGAATAACGGTCTGAGGCTCTTTTACATGGTTTGAGCTGGGTGCCGTTTCCTCTGGGATGAACTGGAACACCATCTTTGAGCCAAACATCAGTGCATGACCTCACTAATGCTCATGTGACAGAATAGAAACTGAATGTGACTGAAATTAATTCAGGCATGTTCCAAAATCTATGGAAAAATACCCTTCTCAAAAGAGTGGAGGAATTGAAAAACTCCATATTAATGTTATTAGGAATAAGATAAATACATATGCAAAAAGCATATAGGCATACGGTCGTGACAAAATTAGGACACCCCATTAAATATTCAGTTAATTGCAGGTAAAAAAAAACAACCTTGATTTATCAATTAAACAAAATATATCAACAAAAATGTGTACATTTTTAAACTTTAAAAAGTTAAACGACACCCTGAAATAACCGCAGTGAGACACTTCTTGTAGCATCTACCAGTCTCTGACATCGGTCTGAGGAAAGTTTGCCCCACAACTCAATGCAGAGTTCTTTAAGCTGTGAGATGTTTGAGGGGTTTCTTGCATGTGCAGCCTGTCACCCCACAGCAATGGAATTAAGATCTGGGCTTTGACTTGGCCAGTCCAGGACTCTCCATTTCTTAGTTTTCAGGCAGTCCTTGGTGGATTTACTTGAATGTTTTAGATAATTGTCGTGTTGCAGGGTCCAGTTCCGCTTCAGCTTTAATGTTCTTACAGACGGTCTCACATGTTCCTCAGGCACCTTCTGATACATGGTAGAATTCATGGTGGATTCTATGATGGTGAGCTGGCTGCTTTAGCAAAGCATTTCCAAACCATGACACTTCCACCTCCATGCTTCACACTTGTTATGAGGTTATTTTCCTTGAATGCTTATTTTGGTTTAAGGCAGACATGTCCTCTGTTCTGATGCCCAAATAATTCAGTTTTCTGTCCAAAGTACATTATTCCAGAAGTCCTGTTCTTTGTCTATGTTCTCGCTGGCATACTTCAGTCTGGCTTGATGTTTCTCTTAGAGAGCAAAGGTTTCCTCCTTGCACACCTCCCATGCAAGTTAAAGTTGTGCAGTCTCTTTCTGACTCTAGAGGCATGTACTTTCACCTCAACAGTAGAAAGAGCCTGCTGTAGGTCCCATGATGATATTTTAGGGTTTTTGGAGACTTCTTTTAGCAGCTTGTGGTGTTCTCTTGGAGTGAAATTGCTTGGACGGCGAGACCTTGGCATGTTGGCAGTTGTTTTAGAAATCCTCAGCTTGTAGACTGTTTTCTGGACAGTGGAATGGCTGATTGCAAATTCTTTTGAGATCTTTTAAAAACCCTTACCAGACTTATAAGCTGCTACAACCTTCTTTCTCAAGGCCTCAGACAGCTCTTTCGATCTTGCCATGGTGGCCTGCACCCACAAAGCTCATACACACATAAATGAAAGCACACATACATGCACAATGCCACACACAAGCCATTATTCGGTCAAACCCAAAACAATGCTGCCGTTACAGCATTCTGAATATGTTGTTAATTCTGTATTGATAGGTTAAATCATCAAAGTCACATAAATATTCTAAACATCTAAACATACAGATGAAAACAGCAAGTAGATGCTGATGCTGATACTGATCCGAATACTAATTCTGATATTTTAATTCATAATCCTTTGGCTAATCCTAATATTTGTAATTTTCTGATTCTGATTCTGATATAGATACTAACGGCTTTACTGGTGCTAATATTGTTAATTTGATGGATTTTGATATTCATCCTGGCATTGATTTTCATACTGATTCTGTTACTGATCCTGGTTATGAATCTATATCAATTCTAATACTGTAATTAAAACTGATTCTGAGACTGATACTGCTTTCGGTTCTAATTCTTGCACTGATAATGCTATTGAGACCGATAATGGTGCTGATTCTGTTTTTGATTTTCATTTTGATTCTGATACTGATACTAATTGTGTCATTGAGGCTGATTTTGAGTATTAATATTGATACTAATTTTCTTATTGAGACTGATTCTGATACAGACACTGATACTAAACTTGGACTGATACCATTTCTGATACTGATATTATTACTGAGAAAGATTCTAATACAACTTCTGGTCCTGATTCTAATAGTAGCTGATAGTTCTATTGACACTGATGCTCAATTTGGTTTTGAGTTTTTGAAAACCTGGTTTTAATTTGAATTATTTTTTTTGTTACTGATTTTGACTTTAATAATTTGAGCGATTCTGATTCTCTTTCTGCATTGGAATTATGGAGCCTTTGAAAAAAAGCATACAGAATGCTACTGTATGCTTTTCCCTTTTCTCTAACCTTTTACTGATCAGTCTGTCTTCATTTCCCACGGCCTTGGCCTAATTAGTCCTCTTGGAGCAGGCCAGTGTGTGTGTGGCAGTCTCCATATTGGCATTATAAATAAACAAAACTCAACAGCCATCTGGTGGGCAACCATTAGTCAGTGATAGTGCTTTGGCTAATTTCAGAAACAATCTTGGAGATCTTTCTGCTTTCATCTCCTGTTGAGTTCATCAGTCCATTGCTCTTATTTTACTATTATATTTAATGCATTTTGCACAATGTGATGTTTCCCTTGCATTGTAGCCACATCAGCCTTGCAGCGCCCTTGCAGTAACAAAGCTTAGACACCAAAAGTGTCTTGGCGATCAGCTGCTTTGGAAGTATACATTTGTAGAAACTGTGGGAATTTTATTTTTCTCTAACTCTTGCTTTAAATGCTGTTGCTTAATACTGACAAACACTTTAAATGGCCTTTAAGCTGGGATTTGTCATTTGGCTTATGTACAATCTACTATTCTGGGCCGAATCCAGTGCTAGATGGACCAGGTTGCCTCTGCATGGCTACTAAGCAGACATAACCCTTCCTCCCCCAGTCCTCTCACACCCACACAAACTCTCTCAGCCTCCCATGTCTTCTGTGTTTCCCAATATGGCTGTGTTTGGTCTACATGGGGAAAATGGGGCCAACAGCTCTTGACTACAGGACGAGGGAGTTTTATTCAAGGACACATTGTTGAGTAATTTACTGAAATAATAATAATAATAACAACAACAATAATAATAACAATAATAACGATACTACTACTACTACTACTACTACTACTACTATTACTACTACTACTACTACTACTACTACTAATAATAATAATAATAATATATTGTAAAGCATTACAAAGCTGCAAAAGTAATGAAATAAAAGCATAATTCTAAACTATAGAAAAGAATGGGCTAGGTGTATGCTAGTTCAAACAAATTAGTTTTTAATCAGGATTTAAGTCATTTCCATTCAGGAAATTCTTTCCCAAATGCTGTAGTCCTGAAGACAGAATTTTGTTTGAACTTATATGCTTATTTATAACCAAGTCTCTCCATTTTTTTTTGAAAATCACTTAAGTTAATCTGTGTAGTCTAAGTGAATTTTCCTGTATAAGCATTATGCATTACATACATAGGACTTTTAGTCTTGAGTACTAAAGAATAAACTAAAGCAGCATCAAAACCAAACATGTATTGGTTGAACACTACAGTAAAGGTGGAAATATGATTTTTTGGTAAATTCTGACTTTAATTTTGAAGTGTGTAAAATGTCTCTGGATATAATATTGGTACGAACCACCTATGAATGAACAGAATAAAAAGAATGAATAGATTTTGCTGGATACGTTTGTGACTGATCAACAGATGTTCAGTTATAAAGCCTAGTTTTACTCATCTGCTTGTTTTTGGGGCGTTTTGCCTTTCTTTATTTCCACTTTCCCTTCAGTGTGTATTGCATTTCATCAATCAGCAGCCTCAGCCCCACTGAAGCACAGATGGTATTTGTTCTATTTGATGGGAAAATATTCTTGGCTTTGATCCATCTTCCTTTTTGGTTGGATGGAAGGAAGGAGGTGTGGCATTTAAGTGTGTGTAAAGGGGGTAAAGAGGGAGTAAAATGAGGGAAATGTGCCTTGTCATGGGGGAGTAATTATGTGTTGCAGTGGTTAGAGTTATAAATATTTGTCAAAGTTAAGTGATTGCAGAGGTTGTGAATTTTTTAATCCATGATACGTCTCTCTGTATTTCTGGCTTACCCCTGCAAAACAGTTGTTTATTTTTTGGACAGGATGTTTTTTGCCAACACACGCACTATGTCTCTCCTGAAATAAGAATAGTCATGAATTTTTCAGTGCCTGGTGGAACGTTATACACAGGAGTTTTGTTGCTGTCTTGTAAGCAAAATTCTGTTCTATTGGGCTGTGGATTTTATATGTGTGTGTGTGTGTGTGTGTGTTAAACTGAGTCTCTTGTTCCCTGTGATCCATATACTGCTGTTCACATGTAATACACGAACCCCTGTTTTTAAAAAAGCATTTAAAAAACATCACATTTATCCATTCCATTATCTGCCGCTTGTCCCAAACGGGGTCACGGGGGAGTGCTGGTGTCCAAGCCAGCGCACACAGGGGGAGGACGGGGGACGCACCCTGGACAGGTCGCCAGCCCATCGCAGGGAGGAGCGGGACGGGGACGGCACCTTGCTCAAGGGTACCTCAGGGCAACCCATCGGGAAGGGGTTCGAACCCCCGATCCACCGATCACACGGCCAACACCCTAACCACTAGGCCACCGCTGCCACATCACATTTATATTTGGCCTTAACTTATTTTCTCATATCTCAAACTATTGGTTTTAAAATCCACAGTCTGGTTTAACCAGAGATGTTCAAACTCTTGCATATGGCTGTTTGTCTGTATGTCTGTATGGATTCTAAAGCTGCATGTGAAGAAACTTTATATCTCCACCTTTTTGCTTATGCATTATGCATTGGTTATGCATTGCCTTGGTTTTTTCAACAAAACAGAAATTGTCCAAAACCACCTCAAATTTGATCTATTTACAATAACTAACATTAAAATGTATTCCTAGCCTTCTAACTTGTTTCTTACAGTGGCACAGTGGGTAGCATTGTCACTTAATAACGGGAATGTCCTGGGTTTGATTCCCAGGCGGGTTAGGGTTAGAAATGTGGACATTTTTCACTTAGTGGTGTACTCACTTTTGTTGCCAGTGGTTTAGTCATTAATTGCTGTGTGTTGAGTTATTTTGAGGGGACAGCTAATTTACACTGTTATATAAACTGTACACTGACTACTTTACATTGTATCAACGTGTCATATCTTCAGTGTTGTCTCATGAAAAGATATAATAAAATATTTGCAAAAATGTGAGGGGTGTACTCACTTTGGGAAATACTGTATTTATAAGCTTCTTATATTTAAAAAAAATATTATAAGCATAACCAAATATATATTGACAAAATCCGAGAGGTAGAGTGTGAAACATTCCCATGAATATCAGAGTTCCTCAGTTATGTGCATGTCCCTCTTTTACTTTTATGATATGCATGAACAGCATGAACTGTGTACAAAAGATTGTGAAAGTAGATGAAGCCCACCTGAGAATCCTCTGTAATGCATTTGTGTTAAATGCTTAAACACATTGTGTCCTAAAACACTGCAGAGTAGATCTTCATTTTACGTCTTGTAACATATTTTAAAACCATTTTTTATTTGTAGGTTTAAATAAAAAAATCCCAGATTACAATACTGAGCTTTTAAACTATTTAGTGTTGCTTGAAAGTTTGTGAATGCTTTACTCTATTTCTGCTTAAACAGTTTTAAAAAATAGATTAACCGAGCCCTGTTGAACAAATGTGTCAAAAAATCTTATGCTTGGTCATTTATTTATTAAGGAAAGTGTCAGACCCGCACCATGGTTTCATCAGGTTTCACGGATGTTCGAATTTCTCATGTTGGAATGCAATGTGGGGCAGCAGTGGCCTAGTGGTTCGGGCGTTGGCCCTATGATCGGAGGATCAGGGGTTCAAACCCTTTCCCAATAGGTTGCCCTGAAGTGCCCTTGAGCAAGGTGCCGTCCCCGTCCCGCTCCTCCCTGCGATGGGCTGGTGACCTGTCCAGGGTGCGTCCCCCGTCCTTGCGCTGGGTTGGACACCGGCACTCCCCTGCGACCCCGTTTATGACAAGCGGCAGAAAATGGATGGAATGCAATGTTTCACTTTGTCCAAACATAAAGAAAAAGTTCTGCTTCAGTCTCAACCTTCCACTTTATGGAAAGTTTTTATCAATGGAAGTTACTCTTGGATCCTTTTGTTCTTGTAGACTATTACTCACTTTACTATCAGAATATTACTCACTTTACTTTACTCTAATAGTGGCAGCATACGGAGAGGAAAACAGTGGTTCTGGATTTCCTCCATTTATATGCAGTCTATCTAAATATGAATAAATGGAGTTCAATCTCTTTCAGGATGGTTTTGTTACCTTTTCCAGCCTGACCAGCATTCAAACTCTTTTTCTAAGATTTTTTAGAAATCTGCTTTGTTCATGCCAAGAAACACTTGTTGTTATGCTTGAAATGTCATAAATATGTAACACTGGATAATTTCCCTCAATAAAGACATTACCAAGTTTAATATTATTTCTCCCGTTTATATATATACATACAGTACTGTGGAAAAGTTTTAGGCAGGTGTGAAAAATGCTGTAAACAAAGAATGCTTTCAGAAATATAAATAATGATTGTTTATTTTTATCAATTTACAAAATGCAAAGTGAGCAAACAAAAAGAAAAATCTAAATCAAATCAATATTTTGTGTTACTACCTTTTGCCTTCAAACCAGCATCAATTCTTATAGGTACACTTGCACAAAGTCAGGGATTTTGTAGGAAACAGGTGGCAATAATATTACCAACAGGTGCTGATGATCATCAGTGTCACACGGAGGTTGAAACACAGTCATGTTTGGAACAATCTACCAGCCGAGTTTCTTCAAAAACTGTGTGCAAGTGTACCTAGAAGAATTGTTGCTGTTTTGCAGGCAAAGGGTGGTCACACCAAATATTGATTTGAATTAGATTTCTCTTTTGTTCATTCACTGCATTTTGTTGATTGATGAAAATAAATGATTAACACTTCCATTTTTGAAAGTTTTTGAAATTTTTGAAAATTTTGTTGTGGTTCAATTTTGTTGTGGTGTGCTGTGTGTGTGTACTCACAATGATACGAATAGTCGCTTTCACTTTCACCTACTGTGGGATTCAGATGTTAGCTGAATCTAACCTGTTAGCAGCTAACCTGCTAACTTCACAAATTTTTGTTCTACATAAGAGAGTAATTCCTTCTTTCCCTTTCTAACTTTTGACCTGATACAAAGACTGCTGTGGTCTTGTATCCCAGTGTGTTTCCATTGGCAGTGGAAGCAGTGCCAGACATTCAGACACACACATACACACATAGAAGGGTAGGGCTGGGCAGGATTAATGCAAAGTGTTTGACTGTTTGAGCTGACATCTTTCAGCCACACAGTGTTTTGAGCAGCGTGAGGGGAAAAGCCCATCTGGAGTACATTAAAGCCTCTGCGGTGGACTGACCTGGACACTTTGTGACAGCATAAGCTTTTGGTGGCTCTGGTTTTGTCCTCCCTTTTGTATTACTATCCTTTTCTCTGCAGTGCTGGAACCGTGCCATTTGTTGGAATTAAGCATGTCTAGTTAGACAAACACAATACACAGCGTATCTCCTTAGTCTACCCAAGCTGAGGCTCTAGTTGTTGCCAATCCACTGTTTTCCCCTCTGAGCTTGCACTTGGCTCTACTTTACAAGCTTTGGGCCAGTTAAACCCATACAAAAATGTGATGTACTGAATAGATTCTATTTTACATTGGAACAACATATTGCAACGTAACAAAACCAGGATTTATTGGCCAAGCATATTTGAACATGCAAGAAATTTGTCTTCCACCTTCAGACAAATACACATTCAGATATAAAACAGAGAGTGGAAAATGCAAAGGACATCTGCTTGGTGAGATCTTATTAAAGATCATATTAAAAACATCATATTAAAGAAGAATAATGTAAGTTAAAAAGAACATTTGGTGTGTTTGTTATTATGTTCAAAAAATGTAACTGACATTGTTTCAGATGGTTTCGAAATAGGAAAATTGTTCTTTGGAAGATCTACATCCATCCTTGCTAGGATTTCAACACAAGTTGATTGGCCCCACACATTTGAAGGGTGGATAAAATGGCCTTTAATCTACAGCCTCCTATGTGTTATGTTTGCACAGGCATCTGTTAGCTGATTAATAGAAGAATTATTCGTTAAAATTCTCACCCTAACGAGGTAAGCTACCCAATGTTCCTGTGTTAGCATCACAAAAAATTAGGTGGCACCCAACGTGTCTCTGCTAACTTTCCTCCTCCCAGTCTTGTAGTATCCTGTGATGGGGTAAGTCTTTCTAGCAGAGGAGAACTGACCTTGACTAAATTGGGCAGAAAAACACAGTTACAAAACTCACAATTTTCTGTTCCTTTGTTGCATATATTAACAACATATTTCAGTGTCTCTGTATTTTATTTTCCTGCGGGGGCCTCTCTCACCTCCTTTGACTAAAGGTCTCTGGAAGGTAGAAAGAACCTCAGCACCTAACAAATGCGTCTCAGTGGTAACCCTCTTAGGTGCATACACTTTGAAATTCCTCTTCCTACATCTTGCTTTTAAAAAAACATCACTGGTAGCTCACTGAAACAAGCAACAAAATTCTGTTTTATCTGTGTCATTTTAAGTAGACGAGGAGATATTTTACTGTATTGAAACTGAAGAAACTTGTTTCGTATAGTCTAATCTTGTTTTTCTGTTTTATTTTTACTATGAAACAGATGCATAAAAAATGGTAAGTGCAGAAATTAATGTAGGAATAAATTGCAAAATGAATGAAAATGTAATTCAACAAGAAACTAGCCATATACATTTGTCATTTTAATTTATTAATGTGTATAATATAAATTAAATGCTAAACAAATGCTTAGCAATCTAGGTTTAATAATTTAATAGCTGTGTGTCTTCAAGAATGCTCTCTAAAATGTTGGATTTTCTGGGTATACAGTGTAATCGACCACACACTTATATCAAGGCCGAGTTAGACTATGCTGGCCTGTGCAATTACAGAGTCAGTGAGGTTTCTGTGGATGTGGTGAATATAGCTGCCTTTAATCAAGATATCAAAGAAATCAAAGGCATCTCAAAAGAACTGGCAGTAGGGCAGAGTGTGGGAGTGTGTTTCAGTCTAAACTTCTGCCAGCATTTAATACATCACATACATTGTGTTGTGGCATAAGCAGCAATAGTTTTGTATAAAGAAGACAGAAACGCACACACAATTATCCTTTCTGATGCTAATGTAGCCAGGAAGTAATGGAAATTTATGAAATGAAGTGAAAGTGACTATTCGTTATTGTGATGCACAGCACAGCAGATAGTAAACCAATGAACTGCATCCTCACCATTTAACCCATAAATACTGTGCAGTAGGGGGCAGTTATATCCAGCATCAAACAAGCAGGTACCTTGCTTAAGGGTACTTGGTTGTTGGTCTGGGATTCAAACCTAGTCCTGGGGCTTAGTCCCTAACCTCTAGGCCACAGCCTGGGTCACCATTTAAGGAAGAGTCAAGTTTGAATATTTTGTCTCACTTTGTATAAAGTACTTTAAACAGTGTAGGAACTAATTAATAGCATGCTCACTACTAAGAATAAAATGGAAGTAAGCTGTACTACAGTAATCCAACTGTAACAGTGAAGACATTATTGTCTTTAAAGTGGGCCCAGCTCTCTTTTAAATAGAACAAGAATTGAGAAGAATCAGTGCAGCATTTCTGTTCAATTCTCCATCCATTATCTACCGCTTGTCCCAAACGGGGTCGCGGGGGAGTGCTGGTGTCCAACCCAGCGCACACAGGGCGAGGACGGGGGGACACACCCTGGACAGGTCGCCAGCCCATCGCAGGGAGGAGCGGGGCGGGGACGGCACCTTGCTCAAGGGCACCTCAGGGCAACCCATTGGGAAGGGGTTTGAACTCCCGATCCGCCGATCATGTGGCTGACGCCCTAACCACTAGGCCACTGCTGCCCTTCCTGTTCAATTCTATCCTGTTTATTAGCACATCCATTAAACTTTTAGCTTCTAGGATCATGCTTTCATTTCTGAGTTTGCAAAGGCACAAAATGTGTCTGAATCTAGTATTGCTTCAAGAAGGGCTGTGGTCATGTCCAAGCAGTGCAGATATAGCCATGTTGTCCAGACTGGAATAAAAGTTCAAGATTTTATCTTAAAGCATTGTGAACATTTCTTAAGAGAGATGATTGATGAAAAGAGATGAAGAGGGACAGTCAAACATTTCTGATAGCGTGGTGCATTTCTTTACATAGTCTGAAATAAACCTCTTTATGTGGTTTCTGAAACTGTATGATCTCTTTTCTTTCTTTTCTGCACATTCAAGCATTGCATTTGTGTGTACTTTCATCCATTTTCAACGACACAATTTGAGGCAGGTGTATGATCATTTATGAATCGATTTTCACAATGCTAGACTAATGAATAGCATTTTCCACTGCATTTAAGCTACAACTAAAGAACCAAATTTCTGAGACTAAACATGACTGGGCTCTTTGACTACAATTAAGAAGAAATGTGATTTTTAGATGAATTATTACTTTACTCTGCCTTAACTTCCTCAGCTCAAGCTAATCAGCTCAATACAAAGCAACACTTTTTAAACATTTCACACAACAACCTCATCTCTAAAAAATAAACTCCACTACAAGTCTGAAACCTCATTCAAGACAATGCTGAAGTCAGTCCTATGAGAGAGAGAGAGAGAGAGAGAGAGAGAGAGAGACTCTTGCTTTAAAAATTAGACACTAAATGTAAAAGCAAATCATGTCTCTGCAGTCAATCCCCTCCTAAAAAAAGAAAGAAATATTACTTGCTGTACACTGTCCCTTCAAATATAAACATATAGTCTGATCCATTATGACATAAACTATAAGGCTACAAGGCATACAGAGAGCAAACCTGTGAATGTAATAAGCCTATCTGGGTTAAAGAAAGAGAGAGAGAGAGAGAGAGAGAGAGAGAGAGAGGGAGAGAGGGATGGGCAGGGAAATGCTGCAGTAAGTAGAGAGGGAGGGGTGGAGGAGGGCAGATGCAGGATGGTGTGTGGGGGGGCAGGACGAGGATCACTGAGGTAGGATATTTCCACAGTAAAGTCCATATGATAGTGATAGCTTTCACAGAAACGCCCCATAATTTTCAAATAGATAGCCAGAAATAGCCAGAATAGTGTGAAAAATGAACAGTCCATGGTTCTGGACCCCAGACGCAGAAGCTCGGCCACGCTGTGTGCCATGGGATATGCAGGAAATAGATCTGCTGGATGGTAATGTAACTTCCTGTTTTCCCTCTTCCTGCTCTCCTGCTATTTGCTTTTTCAGTTTATTGTTTGCTAATCATTAAGACAAAAATGACAATATTATTACAATATACAATATATATGCATAAATATATTTATTGATGGCTGCCATATGCACATAGGTCCTTTAACTTAGTTAAGGGCATTCTTTCAACTAGATCTTCCAGAGACGTTTTTCAACAAATGTGAAGATGGTATCAGAAAACTGTATAACAGGTTAGCCTTTAAATCATGTCAAATGATAGATACACACATTTTTATATTAAATTGTATAAACCAATAGCAGTTTTTAGCAAAGTAACAATAATGTGGTATTTTGTCCATGCAGCCCTGGTTAGAATGTGACACTAATCCAAAGGACTTGGGCCACCAGATGTCCATTGCTGTCCTAGATTTCTTGGAGCTGGTCAATGATTAAGACTGTTTCTGTCTTGATTCTTTGTATGAAGTACAAATTGCAGAGGAGAAAAGAGAAAAAATTTTATCAAATGTAGCTGATACTGAAGGTAGAAAAAGACTTTCAGGCATACATCAGGCACTAGGGATGCACAAGCCAGTTTATTTCTTCAGGTCCTGATAAAAGCTCAGATAAATGGGGAGGGTTATGTCATACAATGGCCATCTGATGTAAAATTTCTGCCAAATCAGTGTCCAGAAAACTAAACAAGTTTCTTTACCAGATTGTTTGAGGCCCGGGTTATCAACGACCGCACCAGTACTGTTAGCCAACAGGGTGGAAGTGGAAATTGGGTTGTTAGCTAAAGGAGATGAAAAGAAGAGAAGGAAGTTATGTCTGGTGGCAGAAGGAGAGAAGGAAGTGTAGGAAAATGGAAATGAGGGCAGGAACTTTGAATGTTGAATGTTTACATGACTGGTAAAGGGAGAGAGTTGATGGATATGAATGAGAGAAGGAACATCGATCTTTTGTGTGTGCATGAGACAAGATGGAAGGGTAGTAAGGCCAGGTGTACTGAAGGCGGGTTCAGATTGTTTTACTATAGTGTGAATGAAAAGAGAAATGGGGTAGGTGTTATCCTGAAGTTAGTGTCAAGAGTGTTTTGGTGGTAAAAAGAGTGCCAGATAGAGTCTTGAGTATAGGTTGAGAGATGGAGAAGAAAGAAGAAGCCTACAGGAGAGACAGTGGTGATTGGTGCAGACTTTACTGGACATATTAGTGAAGGAGACAGAGGTGATGAGGAGATGATGGTGATGAGGAGAGAAATGCAGATGATCAGATTAATCTAGATTTTGCTAAAAGGATGGAAATGGCTGTAGTGAATACATATCTTAAGGGAGGAATATAGGGTGACATATAAGAGTGGAAGAAGATGCACAAAGATGTATTTTATCCCCACTGTGGGATAATGACGAGTTGCCAGATTTTTGAGAAACTACTGCAGGAGTGGTAAGGCAGACAGCAAGAAGTGTACCTGGTGTGATACCTGTAAAGAAGACGTAGGATATCAAATCCTTCTGGTGGAATCCAGAAGTGCAGGAGTGTATACAGAGGAAGAGACTGGAAAAGTGGGATAGTCAGAGAGATGAAATAGTAGACAGGATTACAATGAAATGAGGTGCAGGGCAAATAAAGCAATGGCGAAGGCTAAAGATAAGGTGTAGGGTAAATGCCATGAGAGACTGGACAGCAAGGAAGGAGAAAAGGACTTATATAGATTGGCTAGCCAGAGAAACAGAGCTGGCAAAGATGTGCAGGAGGTTAGGGTGATAAAGGATAGCAATGGAAACATGCTCAGAATCTAGCAGAGTGTGTTGAGCAGATGGAAGGGATACTTCGAGGGGCTGATGAATGAATGAAATGAGAGAGAGAGAGAGAGAGAGAGAGGGAGATGTTGGATGATGTGAGGATAGTGAACCGGGATGTGCAGCGAATAAGCAAAATTGAAGTAAGGGCAGCGATGAAGAGGGTGAAGATGGGAGAGGCCGTTGTCTAGATTACATGGCTGTGGAACCTTGGACAGTGGAATGGCAAAGCTGGAGGCTTTATAATAATTTTGGTCAACAGTTCAGAGTAACAGGGATTGTGGAAGAGAGGTGAAAACGAGAATACAGGCAGGTTGGAATGGGTGGAGAAGAGTGGCAAGAGTGATTTGTGACAGATGGACACCAGTGACACCAGGGTTGGCGACAGTGGCCCTGAAGAAAAGACAGGCAGCAGAGCTAGAGGTGGCAGAGTTGAGTATGCTGAGATTTGTGTTGTGAGTAACGAGGATGGACAGGATTAAAAGCATATAAGAGGGACAGCTAAGGTTGGATGAGTTGGAGACAAAGTCAGAGAGACAAGATTGGTTCAGGTTCAGGCATGAGGAGAGACGAAAAGGATGCAGTGAAAGAGGACATGCAGGCCGTTGGTGTGAAAGAAGAAGATGCAGAAGACTGGAAATGAATAGAAAATGAAAATCTCCTGTGTTGACCCCTAAATGGGTGTAGCCAAAAGAAGAAGATGAAAATGTTTTTTTGTATTTTACATGTGACATTTACTGTTGCTCATATGGCACATTTCTTGTCACTTCTGCTATTGCAGTATTGCAGGGTTGTTTTTTTTTTTGGTTTGTTTTGCTTGTGTGTCCGTGTCTCCACAGATTTCGGGTTTCAGACATTCATTTGGACCTTTGCTCAGCAATATCAGAGACATCTGATAGCTGTGACTCTGCTGGAGAGATTAGGTTTGGATGTCACCTTGAGCATTAGTTAGCAGTATATATGGACTGATCCATCTGTGCAAAAGTAGCCACAGCATTTAGGCAAAGTTATTAGGAAGGAAAATATTTTGCAATGTTCTGAGAAGCGCTGCAAGAAAGATAACTAATAAGACAATTTTTCTATAAAAAAAGTCTTTTTTCACATGTGAAGTGTTTTCACTAGAAAAGGGATTTTTAAAATTTAATTTAACACTTAAAATGGTAACTTTTTCATGTTTCTAAAGCATGTGAACACTAACAGATTTGTGTGCCAAAAGCACATGATTAGCTTAGTTTGTATTGTGCAGTGTAGTTTTAAAGGAAATGGTGGGTGCTTGAAATTGCCAACATTTATACACTTTTAACAGGCTTAACCTCTGTCAGGGCCCACTAGTTTGGAAATGAGTCTGTAGTTTGCCTCAGTCAAGCTAAATTATGTTAACGATCCTGGCCTTGGGTTTTATCTTCCAGAACGTTGCTTAAGAGGAAATTATTTAGTTTAGGCAGCTGGCCATTTGTAAGTTGATCATAACTTTTCTGTGGAACGTTACTTGTCAATGAGCAGTTGCTGGATTGAACATGTTTTCCTGTATATAATAAAAAACTGATCCACTTCACCATTAAGACCTATAATAATAATAATAATAATAATAATAATAATTAGTGACTCATGTCAAGGAGATATAGTAAACAGTGTGTCCAATCTGTTCTTAAAACTGATGTGTTGGAAGCAGAAAAATGGACAAGTTTAAGGCATAAATTGTAATGGCTAGATGACTGGGTTAGACTGTCCAAAAATATTGGGTCTTGTGGGTTGTTCCCAGTGAGCAGTCATTAGCACTCACAAAAAGTGGTCCAAGGAAGGACAAACAGTGACAGGGTCATGGGCCCATAAGGCTCACTGTGGTGACTGGGGTGTAATGACAAGCCCATCTTATTCTAACCCACAAAAGAGCTTTTGTAATGCTTGCTAAGACAGAAAGGTGTGAGAACACAGTGAAGTGTGGACCGATTAATTCCACTGTATGTGTCTATTGCTTACCTGGGAAAGAATTAGTTCAAGGATGCATTTACATTATTTAGCAGATGCTCTTATCCAGAGCGACATCCAATTCCTCATTACAGGGACAGTCCCCCTGGAACAATTTTGGCTTAAGAGTCTTGCTCAGGAACCCAATGGTGGTAGTGCTGGAGGTGGAATTAGAACCTGTGAGCTGTTGGTCCATAAGAGAGTGTCCTACCACTAGACTACCACCACCCCATGTAATATGGGAAGAAAGCAAGCTAGAAGATGAGTGTTCTTCTGGTTTTCGTATGAATGTTGGTTTGATATGTACCACCTGAACAAATAATAAAAGCATAAATGCACTCACTTTATATATTTACATACTGTTTTCCTCCTTCAACTGAGTGCCTTTACCGATGGGGTATTTCCCTCAAATACCTTTTTTTTTCTCAGACACATTCTTTAGAAAAGGAGGATTAAAAATTAAGCCTCTTTGTATTTATCTTTTTTTTTTTTTTTTTTTTACATTCAACTGTTGCTTAGCAACTATGTTCCAGCAATACATTCTCGCTGAAGAAGTGCAGAGTGAAGTTTAGCATTGGAGACAATGCAGGCTCATGCTGGAGAGGTCATGTTATAGGAAAATATTTATCTATGCACTGTGAATTATGACATCAGCCTCATTCTTTGCCCCTTAAATGTCTTTAAATGACGGACCCTTTTTATCATTTCCACAGAGGCCCACTGAATACAGAGTTTTGGAGCGTTTCATTTTTTTCTCAGTTAAATCATTTTTCTTTTGTGATTTCAATTTTTTGCATCTGAGAGATCCAAAACCAATTGCAATTTTTCTCTTAACAATATTCATTCTAGTATTGGAAGTTTGTTTGTCACCTATTTGTAACTCAGATAGGCTTATATAGTGTCTGACACTGAGCGACATATCAAGAGGAGTTTTCAGCTGATGTACTTTTGTCCAGTTTGATCTATACTAGAATGTTACAAGCCCTTTTTAAATTTTAAGTACATTTTGGACATGCTTTTATAATTTTTTTTTACACCTGCAGTGGTGTTGTACTGGAATGCTCACACTTTCTGTGCTCTAAAACATGGCATCCTCAACAAGAATGCCAAATCTTTATATAAATATATGCTTTTGTACACATGAGACCTCCAGGCAATTATTTAAGGTTTTATGATGATTGTCTTTATGATGAATCTTTATGATGATTGTCTGATCAGTCTTCCAAGGTTCTGAATGTGATATTTATATTTAACCACTTTCTGTTTAGTTACTTTCAATTCCTGTGTAAAAAGGGCTATAGATTATCTGCAAATTAATTTTGGGGCATCAGTGGCTTAGTGGTTTGGGACTAGGCCCCAGGATCGGAAGGCTGTGGGTTTTCAGACCAGTAGGTTGCCCTGCGGTATGCTTGAGCAAGGTACCATCCCCATCACTGCCCCCCAGGTTCTGGATATAGCTGCTCCCTCCTGCATGGTGTGTTGGTTGTTAAATTGGTGTGTAAAAGCAGAGGTTGCATTTCGTTGTGTTTCACTGTGCTGTGTTTTGTTTCATGGCAAATAGTCAATTTCACTTCATAGGAATGATTTGTTGCAACTGAACGCTGTTTGACCACTATGCTAATTTGCTAGTTATCAGCTTCCATCACGCATTAAAAGGGATATTCTCAGCATTTAAGCTGGAAGGCTGCATTTCTTAAGGACAGAAATGTATTGTCTGAAAAAGTTGCTTTCTCCTAGTCAGTTTTCCTGCTGCTTGTGCATTTGCATTTGACCTTTTCAGAATCTATTTACATATTGCATTGTGGACAAAGAGTGGCCTTGTGTTTCATAGCACTTTTGGAGGGCACATTGATTGTGAGTTTTTAAAGTAGAAAGTTGAATTTTCAGAGCCAGCTGAATTGGAAATTCGTCTTCCGCTTGAGCTTTGCCAGCTGCTTGGAAGGTCCCTTAAGGATTGTTTTGGTTAAATCTTGCTTAAATAAAATCAATGCTGAGGTCTCCGTAATTAGGGCTTCAATGTTGTTAATTAAACAAGGCTCAGGAGGAAGCTGAAGAAAGAGAATGTTCTGGAGCGATGAGCCTTACAGTCGCTATCTGCAACTTTGCTTTTGCACCACAGAACACAGATCACTGCTACTAACTGAAGCCGTTTCTCATTCATTTCTCATTTTAAACAGTGGAAAAATGCCTGGGCAAAAAGCAGATTCTTCATCAGGAAAGAACACATTTGAACATTGGAAGTGCAGTCTTTATAATATGGTGGGTCAAAAGATAAAAATCTGGAAACACATAAGATAAAAATCTGTAGTGGTTCAATTCAATTCAATTCAATTTATTCTTGTATAGCGCCTTTCACAACAGAGTTGTCCCAAGGCGCTTTACATAGTTGTGAGACATAGGTTGTAAGCATGTGGAGAAAAAAAACCTCTGAGGTTCCAAGATCGACTTGCTACCCAACCCCCTTGGGTATACTAGCAGTACAAAGAGTTAGTTCGGGTTTGACCCCAGGATCAGCACAGAGTCCTAAGCTGCTTCCCAGGCTGAGTAGGTCGAGCGCAGCCCCAGGTACCGGTGAGCCGTCAGGATCCCTTGACGAGGATCACATCAGCTGCACTGCACAGACCAGTCGATAGTTCAGTATTGGACTCAGGCGATGACCACAGCGGGTACCCCCCGGACATGAGTGGTTGTCACAATGGTCACCAAGACACTAAATAGTGTCTTTGTTTTGGGCGTAGCACAGTTTCTCATCTCTAGAGCCAGGATGCCATAAACAGATTCACTTTCAGTATTCCCACCCTGTCTCTCCAACAAGAAACCCAGCCTTGTATTAACACTCTTTGTTCACTCGATTCTTAGTCCATAAATTGAAATTTATAAAGCCCAGTAATGAGTAAGTGTTTGAAATATAGTTCTACTGGAACACTTTTAAAATTCTGACACAATAGTGTAGACATTCATTACTGTGTCTGATGCACAGAATTTTAATAAAAGAGGGCATTCATTTAAGCTTTCAAACAATTTTCCACAGTTGATTTCATCAACTGACCCCCCCTCCCCCTTTATCTATACCAGATATAGCTCTCATTCTCATTCACTCATTTTCTGCTGGAACCTATCCCAACTCTAGCAGGGTGAGAGGTGGGGAAACATCCTGGACCAATTGCCAAGCCATGGCAGGACAGACACAGACAAACACACAGAAAAACGCGTGCGCGCACACACACACACACACACACACACACACACACAAAGATACTGCGAGAACATGCAAACTCTACACATTTGTCTTTTTTTTCTCTCCCCTACTCATTTGATGCTGTTACAAAAACACAATCTTGTCTCTGTTCTCATTCCATTTTCTTTATGGTTTGTGAACTCCTCTTAGCTGAGGCGATCATGTCATTGATCCAGATCAGGTCAGGATACAGGTCAGTTTTGCCACCTGAACATTTACTGGCTTTTATCTGTAGTCTGCCCTTCCCTTTGTGCCTCCACTTTCGGCAATCAAAACAGGTTTCACTGTGTTAATTAGTGTCATTGACTGATTGGCCAGACATTTAAGCAGGTTGAGAGAAAAGCAAGTTAAGAAGCACTGGAAAAAGGTGCTACAGCATAAAGGCAAATTCAATTGCTCTATCTAGCTTCCATCCGCAAATATAATATAATTTCAAGAAAATATCAATATAAATATATGAAGTAATACAGTGTAGACCAGTTATTTAATGCTACTTATTTTGTGTGTGAATATACAAAGGCTAATTTTTGGAATAGATTGAGTGATAACAACTCATTGGATTGGCAAGTTAAAGTGTTACTGAGCCTGCCTAAAGTTCTGTACATTCAGAAAATACTTTAATCACCAAAGGAGACTGAAAAGCATGGAAATGGATAAGAGAGTCAAGCCCTGGGTGGAGAGTTCATCAGGAGATACAGCTTGGGATCAATCACTTGGACAGCTGCTAAGCTAGTTCACCATTGTCTGTACTTAACATTAATCACACGGAGAGCACTGCAAAGCTGTTGCTCTGAGTGGCCTGAACTAAGGGCAGCACATTTAGCCTGGAGAGTACCAAACTGAATCCAGGCCAATCCACTGACGGTTATCTTCGCCAAATCCCTGCGTAGTATTCTCTCGTCATACAAAAACTGGCTTTTACTTGAATGAGTTGCTAACTTGACTCTTTCACTCTTTTATTGACATTAAGCTTAAATTACATTTCATAACATGGATAGGAAATCACTCTAAAACTAAATAATGGTTGCAACATTACCTCCAGAACAGACTGTTTAGATATGCAGAGGACTAATATTTATGCTAGTACTTAGGGACTAGCCTGTTTAAATTGTGCATGTGGCACTCATTCATTGTTAGCATACATAATCTAACTATTTATTATCCAAAATCAAAGTCCCCTTGGCTTTCAACAATATAGGATCTCAATTAGATAGTAATGACAAACATTAAAAGTTGCACAATGAATTGCATTGGTTACTCTTACTAAACTGATCCTGAAAGGCCTATGACATGTGTACCCCCAAAGGTTTTTTTTTTGTGGGGGGTGATGAGGGAATACAGGGCAGCGAGAGATCTGCAATCCATTTGATCCACAGTGTGATCTGTGTCCATATTCTTGGCATTAAGTCAAACTTATTCTCAAGATTGTCACTTTTCTCCAGTTCTGTTTATGATTTTCATGGATTTGGCACAGTCAGGGGTGGAGGATGGCCAGTATGGGGACCTCAGGACTGCATTTTTGCTTTTTGCAGATGATATGTTTCTGTTGGCTTCATCAGGCTGTAGTCTTCAGCATGCAATGGGGCAGTTTGCAGCAGAATGTGAAATATTAGGGATAAAGAACAACACTTCCAAATCTGTGGCCATGGTGCTCCACCGGAAAAGGTTGTCTGGTTCCTCTGGGTTGGGCAGGAGTTTAAGTATCTTGGGATAAAATGGAGAGGGAGATCAATAGACAGATTGGGCCAGTGGCTGCTGTACTACCCCATTGTAGTGAAGAGAGGCTTGAGCCAAAAGGCAAGGCTGTCAATTTATTTATCAATCTTTGTTCTGACCATCACTTAAGGCCATGAGTTCTGGGTAGAGACCTAAAGAATAAGATTGCAAATACAAGATGTAGGAATGTGTTTCTTTTGCATGGTGGCTGAGCAACCCTTAGAGATAAGGTAATGAGTTTGGGAATCTGGGAATTTGATGAGGCATATGAGAGAAACTCATAGTAGAGCTGCTGCTCCTCCATGTTGAAAGGAGCCAGCTGAGGTGGTTCAGCAAATCATGTTAGGATGCCTCCCGAGCACCTCCCAGTGGAGATGTTCCAGGCATGACCAACTGGAAGGAGATCATGGGGCAGGCTCAGGAGACACTGGAAAGATTATATAACTTGGCTGGCCTGGTAGTGCTTCTGTATCGCTCTGTAGGAGGTACTAGCAGAAGTGGACGGGGAAAGGAACATCTGGCTAACCTCCTCAGACAGCATGACCCAGTCATGGATAAGAGATTCTGAAAGTGGATGGACCCTTACCAAATCATAGTAATTAATTTGTGGACAATCTGTGGAATTGTGGCCACAAATATATAAAAAAAATTAATTAATTCTAGTCTGGCCACATCCCTTTACCACCAAGTTTTTCCCTATTGAAGGACAGAGATTTACTGCCACTACAAATCATAAAAAGTGCATCCATGTGTTAGGTGTACCTGATTAAATAGCCATCAATGTGAGTATTTCCTGTACTGTGGACCCTCTCTGTATTTTTGAAGGAAGACATAGATATGACAAAAAGGAAGATTAAAGCAAAGGCCAGGTTGAGTCATTCGGTGTGTGAACACAGAAATCTTCTCTGAGCTGGTCATTAAGAAACCACCCCTGTACACCCATACATCACTCACTTTGAATATCCCTGGTATATTATCCCTCACTAATGAGTCACCAATTTATCATCATAATTGTTGAGATTTTTTGGGTGCCGTGTGTAGGCAGATAAGCCTCCACCTTATTACTGCTTACCGTAACCAAAGATCAACCATCTACACACAGCAGCCACTTTGTTTACTCTGACAGGCAACCATTAATTGAGCAATTAATTAAAATTGCATAGTGGTTGCGGGTCAGCAAAGCCAGTTCTGTAAACTGGACCCTAATTGCACTGTGACACTGGACATCACTCCATGGCTGAAAGTGTCAGCCATTGTCTCATAAGTATAGTGTTTAGAATGATTTGCTAATTGCGCTCAGCTTTGGCTGTCATTACAGTTTTTTATTTGCTTCATTAGCAGCTGTATTGAGTTCAGACTAATAACACAATAAGCAACATGGTTAGGAAAATGAAATCTATGATTTTAAGAGAATCATTGTTGTCAAGAGTTGTTTTTTTAAGGCATTAATGAGCCTCTTGAAATTGGAAGCAGTTAGACTTGAATGCATTATGAATATACACACATTATCAATAAATAACAATGAATATCATATGAATCCCTATAATATGATGGCAAATAATCAAAATCAGTTTTCTCATTTACCATATTACAGAGACGGGCAGTTAGTTGATAGTCATTGTTCTTTATTTATCGGAAGGTTTTTGATTTTAATTCCCAGTATCACAGTAGGCAGTGCTCTGCTCTAACTGTGCACACCTGTGCACGCTTGGGCAACAGGTGTGCTTCATTGGGACTGCCTTTATAAGCCCCAATTAGTCAGAGCAGAGCGTCTGTCATTTTTTGGTCTTTTTGGATTTTTTGGGTGGGCTTTAGTGTTTATGTCTCTGGGTTCCTGTGGTTCTTCAGTTTTTGTTTATGTCCAATAAAGCGGAAGATCCCTGGCTGTGTGATTGCAATCAACACCCAACACCCCAGGGTCTAAGTGGAGTTTGCATGCCCTTATTTTGTGAACCTTTTTGTCTCCCCCAGTCCAAAAACATGCACATAAGGTGGATGGGAATGGCTAAATTCCACCTACATAGTCTTGTGAATCTATTTGTCTATGTCTCTGCCCTGCGATGGACTGCTAACCTTCAGCTGGATTAATAAATCTAGGGAGTTTTAATACCTTTAACCCAACAGCCAACCTTAACTGCAAATTTATTATGAATGCAAGTGTACTAACAGTACAGTAAGACTGTTTTTCGCAACATTAAAGTAGTTCTAATTCTTGAATAAAACTGACTTGTCCAGGCTTTAAAACAAACCCATATCTGGAACACTGCACACATGTATTCAACATAATGTTGCTGTGTTTCCCCACCCACCTGTCCTGGGTGTAAGCAGTTTGTCAGTGTGAGTTCCCTTGCTTTGTAGCCTTGATGATAATTAGCGTCAGTGTGTGGCAGCCCACTAATTACAGCCTGCAGAGAGAGGAGGATGCTGTAGTTGAGTTGGATTCATCATCCAGACAAATAGCAGGGGCCTGAAGTTTAGAACCCTTTGCCTGAATAGGTGTTTTTCATAATCTTAAAGCATGCCTGACAACCTAAATCTGAGTTTAAAAAAACTAACTCTAGAAACAAAATGAGCCAAGACATTCATCATTGATCCTAGTAATTACCATAAAAATGAAACAGTGTGGTTACTTTAAACTGCTTTCCACTCTAATCCAACAGATTTAGCTTCTCAAATCAAGTAAATGAAACACTGTTCACTATTATGTATTGCTTCTTGATTTTGCTTAGTATCCATTAATGTTGTCTGTTGAACTGTAAGCACACCCATGCTAATTTGACAAGAAATTAATGGTCAGTCATTTCTGAGGGCGCAATCTAAATAAGCAGCAGATCCTATCCTATTATTGGGTGATACTGTGATGGTGCCAGTAATTTGACTGTATTTTGTGAAATATAATCTTTTTTGTCAGCTACAGCAAAGACACTTTTGGTCTAAACATTTTTGAGTAAAGACGTAATAATCAGAAAAATGATGGCTAACTTTAAATCATTGTTTAATGTTTACATAGTATATTATAGTTTCAAGCTAGTTGAATGCTAATATTTAAAGGTGCATCAAATGGGTGTTAAAAACAAATGATGGCTGGGTTATCAGCACTGCCTGTCTCAGTTATAGCAATGTTGTAGTGAAAGTTTAAAAAAAGAAGTGTTCTCACAGAGTTTGTAGGTTTTTGAAATGGAGGAAAAATATTTGTATATGGCTGTCATAATTTATTTGTGGGCTGAAAAGTCATTTAGACTAACTAAATTATCAAGGGTTGTGGTCACCTGCTCATCCATCTTCGGAAATGAAGGATATTAACACATAGTTTCACCTCCGTTAATGCTGTACATCTGGGAACACTTTACAATAGAAGCTAGAACATTCTGGATTTGATGGCATTCAGACACATGAGCATTAATGAGGTTTGCTATTGATGTTGAATAATTAGTTCTAGGGCAAATGCCATTTCAGTTCATCCCAGAAGAACTAGATGATGCTCAATCACTCTAGAGTACACAGTTTCTCTGATCCATAGCCAAATGCTGGGGGTGATTTATTCCCCTTGAATGGTTGCTTGGAGTATAGTGACCTCAGTCTCAGGTTTTTTTGTTGCTACGTACGCGGTCACCAGTTAAGGTATTCAAAATGGTGGCATGTGAATTTCCTTTGAAATTCCTTTGAAATTTCCTTTGATTGAAATTTGTGAAATGAAAGTGATTTTTTGTGGATAATGTTGAATGAAACCTTCAGATTTTTACAGGTAAACGTAGTACTATGTATTTTACTTGATAGGAAAGCACCAAAAATGTGTATTTGGCAAGAATTGAGAGGATAATTGCCTGGAAATGTGAACATTCACCGGTCTCTATCCGGAAGTGTCAATCACTGAAGAAAGTTCCCGTGTCGCACATTAATTCCCCATGTATAGGTCACATCCCCATTTTTATAGTGGATTTTGGTACACATTAATGGCACTTATACATGAGAAAATACAGTATATATATCAATATTAGCAAGGATATATTTTGGAAGGATAGTATATATAGAGTAGATGTGCTCCATTTTTGAGTGCTGCCATAAACACTTTCTGTTTTGCCGTAATAAGGCAAACTGAACGCGTTCCAATGGTTAAATCACTATTATGATTTGTATTTCACACCCTATGTTTCACCTTCACACTTCCATGACTGCTGGTTTTACAATCTGTCTGCAGTCAAGCAGAAATGAATGGTGGCAATTTCCTTCCATCCGCATCGCTATCCCTCTGAGTGGGCAAAGAATTTCTGTCTCATAAGCAAGTTTGTCATACCAGGGTTTCATTTCTTGAGGTGAATTTATAGGCAGCTGTTAGCTTGTTCTGTGCTGGACAGATTGGTGCCCACGTTGAGCTATTTGTTTTGGAAGAGAGTTGGTGTAAAAGTTTCCTTTTGCTTACACATTGATAAAAAGTTTGTTTTTAATGTTATTAGTTATCTTCCGTGTCCCCCCTGTCCTTCGCCCTGTGTGAGCTGGGATGGACTCCAGCACTCCCCCGCGACCCCGTTTGGGACAAGCGGCAGAAAATGGATGGATAGTTATCTTCCTCAGAAAGCCTCTGAAACTCAAAAGCACATACATGCTTCAAGTAGCTTTAACTGATTTAAGTCACCCACTGTTCACATCAGGTGTCGTAATGTTGAACAGTGTTAATAATAGACAACTGAGTTTAAGTTAACATGAGGTCACACTGAAAACAACTCAGTTCTGTAGACTGCAGAATTTATTTTCCACTTTAAAGAACCCTTTTGTTTTTCTTGTATTTTTTTTCTTCTTGACATTGTAGAGGTTTATGTAACAAAAGCCAGTCACAAGTCATTTTTGCTTAACTCTTTTCTAACCTGTACAAATGCCTTGGAAGTAAACAGTCTATACTTTGCATTCAAGATTAATATGTAAATGAAATCTGTCCTGATTGGCTGACCAAGTGCCTTGTATGGTCCCTTTGTTTAAAAGCTGCTGACTTTCTTCACACTTCTTTTCACTTTAATGCAAATGGGTAGGGCTAAACTTGCTGAATGGATTATTTTGCTAATTATTTTCCATCTGTGGATTGTATGCACTCAAGAATGAATGGTGGTTTTTGAAACATTTTAAAAAGAGAAATTCTGAGAAAATTCTGCTCTCAACATGCACTCTAAAGCCTTATCCAGGATTCAAATGATAAACGATAGTTGCAAGCCCTCAGAATTCATGCCTCACTTTTCTCCATCCCCAGAAATTTTGTTTTAAAACAGAGATATTTATAATTTGAGCTGAAATCTTTTTGCTCTGGGAATTTGTACAAGGCCTTATGTGTAATTGAACTATTCCAGCTACACAGGCGGCGGTGGCCTAGTGGTTAGGGCGTGGGCCCCGCATTGGAAGATTGTGGGTTCGATTCCCTCACACGTAGGTTGCCCTGAGGTACCCCTGAGCAAGGTACCGTCCCCGTCACTGCTCCCGGGGCGCTTGCAATAGCTGCCCACTGCTGCATGGTGTTTGTGTGCATGGGTTAAAAGCAGAGGTCCAATTTTGTTGTGGTGCATGGTGTGCAAGGGTTGTCACTTTCAAACACACACACTCTCACACAACCAGCAATGCAGCTGCTAAGCACCACTGATGTATTCCTGTCACGTCAGCTGTCCAGATATCGATCAGGGACCAATATGTTACTTTCATTTCCCCGCCGTGTGCTGCAACCCGAGGAAATGCCTAATGTCATCAAAGCACTCCATTAAGCCTGGAAGAGTACAGAGAAGGCCTGAGAGATGCTGCCCTAGAGACAGCTATAAACACATGCACAGCTATCCAAACATACACACAGCCTACAGAAATTAACAAAAAAAAAAAAAAAAAGGGAAAATGCTAAAGCCTCAAGCCCGACTACTAATGAGGACTGGCCTGAGGAGGACATGACTCTTCTTTGACTTTAAACATGGCTGACTCCAAATACTCCTGCTTATCCCAGCGAACAAAAAATCTGGTCCTGAGCCTTTTCCAAATTTTTTTTGTTCTTGTGGCCAGTGCTCTCTGTATAAATTCACTGAGGTCATGTCAATTTGTTGACTGCAGATTTCCCATAAAATCCAATGCTCAGCTTAAAAGTTGCATAAGGACATCACTTTTATTATAACTGCAAGCAAAAACTTATCTTGGTTTCTGTCCCTTGCTTTGACATTTAGCTCTTAATTATTCATTAGACATAAATAAGGCCATATGCATTTGTTGAATACAGCAAAATCTGTCTGGCTAATGTTAGTAACTTTTTAACAAACAGCCTTGGCTGGCACATCCTCCATGTTTCTGATTGCTAGGCACTTAATAGACAGAAAGGCTTTTTAATGACTTTAGATGTGGTTGAAAGGATTTGCAACTAGATGGAAAATCAAACTGGAGAATTCAATTCCTCCAAAGTCTTCATCTAGCAAAGTTATTTCTTGAAATGGTTTTAAATTAAATGATGCTTGGGACAAGTTTTAAAAGATTTTGATTTTTCAACAAGGCACAAAAGCCAAGAAATGTATCGTTATAATCCTTTATCAGCATTACATATAAAATGTCAGAATTGCATTGCAGACATCACAACCCATGCTCATAGTCTCCACAAGTGGGTTGGTAAGTTTACAATACATTCTGTTTTAATAAGTCAGTTTCACAAGCAAGTGGATTAGCTCGGTTTACAGTGAGGAACGTTCTGAGTAGTGACATGTAACTGACAAAAAGTGTCTGTGTTGATCCATGCCATGCCATGTCATCCGTGTTTAATTCTTGTTCCTGTAACTGCACCACCCAAACAGGAGCAGATAGTTCAATTCATTCTATTTTAATGAGCTGTTGTAAGACTTGACTCGATAAGGGTTGACGCAAGCATGTGCTGATAGTCATGTCTAAGCTTACTATTTGTTAGCCACAATATCATTGTAGCCCCAGTGCAAAACATAATAAACAGTATGCCTTGTCTGGTGAACCACATTTAGAAAAATGGGAAATCTTATTTTCTTTGCAGAACCAGTCCATACCATAGCCAATTCTGGTTTTCATATTCTATTTTGATATCTAGTGACCCTGTAGAAGTTCAATCTGGTCATGTACTTAAATGTCACATTGCAGTCCTAAAAAAAAGCTGCTTATGTTGGATGTACAGCAGCGCTTTAGCACATAAGGCTATACAGCGTGATGCATGCTGTCTGGCCTGTCCACTAATGAAACACAACACATTTAAATGTCAAGCTGGCTGCCAAATAACAGCTTTCCAATATGATGTTCTCAGAGTGCTGTGTAGTCCTTTATTAAACCTACTGGCGTGAAGCATATTTTAAATGCTATAGCAGCTCGGCTTTGAGTGCTGCTGTTAGAATAACTTTATATCTCTCCTGGCAATGGCAAACCAGACTTTTAATCTATAATTCAGCAAGCGTGCATGTTTTCTTGCAACTGTATACATGACCAGAGTCACAGAGAAAAGGTCTGCCTGTCTTGTTGTCTGTGAGTCCGTTTACAGAGACATGGGCTGTGTTCAATAATTCACACTCAGCCAAAAACACCTTTCTCACAAGGGAAGGGTCATGTGCCTTCCCAGGTGGGTTTTCCTTTTCTTTATTTTTTTTCTTTTTTTTTTTTTACAACTTTTTCCTCCTTCTAGACACAGGATAGTTTTAAACCACCCAACCCCACCCTCGTAACAGAAACACCTTAGACCAGTGGCTTATTCGAATCTTTCTTGCTTTTTCTTTTGCCTCTTAAGCTTGTGTGTTGAAGTATGTATTTAGTTTACATCCTGTGCAAAAATGGATTAACCATTTTTAGTGAAAGGTCTGTAACTGTGATTTTAAAAGAGATCAGTGAATAATAATTTAGTGCTTTTTTGTCTCTAAGCAATAAGGAACCCATACATCACCATAACCGTAACACAGCATGGAGGTTCAGCTACAACTGAATAAGACAGACGAGGTATAAGACTGAGACTTAGAAGTCAATGCTGGAATCTCTTCTGTGAATCAGTTTCCTGACTGTTCTTTCCTCTAAGCAAAGGAAAAGGGAACACAGTCTTTGTCTTTCAGCAGACAAACTGGTTAACGAGTCAAGCTATTGTTGAATCAAACCTGTACTTCGTACAATCTTGTACATATGGGTGAGCTATGATGTTTGCATTCAAGTATTTTACATGTGAGTGAATAGTGAAAGTGACTGTCATTATGAAACACAGCACAGCACACAGTGAATACCCAGCATAATGCAGCTTCTGCTTTTAACCCATGCACACCATGCAGCAGCTATATCCAGCAGAGGCAGAACCTTGCTCAAGGGTACCTCAGGGCAACCTAGTGGTATGGGATTCAAACCAACAACCTACTGATCCTGGGGCCTAGTCCCTAACCACTAGACCACTACTGGCCTGATAGGTGTTAGGTGATAGCTACCTTTATTTAGCTACTGTGGTGCTAACTTGCGTAATCAGAACATTTTTGTGGATTTTGTTGCTTTTTGTTTGTCTCTGGCACTCCTTTTTCCTTCTTTTCTTCTTTTATAGACCTTATTTAGTCTAAAGGACTAAACTCCTTTTACCAAACTATAGGTTTTTTTCAATAGCCAGTTGTGAAATGATCTATAATCTTGTTTTCAATTTCAAGTTGCTTTGTGACAACTGGAGGGAATTTTTCTAAAGCTTTTTTGGTATCTTAATTATCCTATATGTGTTATTCTATAGTTTTGGGTTTCTTCTTTTCCATTAGGGCTGCTTCATGGTTTTTTTTCACTCCTAACATTGCTGTATGTCTCATAACCTTTGAAGCAAGCATCTCCCAAGAAATGAACAACAAGGAATTAGTTAATACAGCAATTTATTTGGTTGAAAAAAAAATTAAAAAGCCTATTTTAAACATGCTTTGGCTGATCGATTACATTTGGAAAATACAACAATAGCAAAAAAAAAAAAAAAAAAAAGAAAGAAAAAAAACTTGATTTCTCAGCAAACTAAAGAGTTTTAGAGTTGGGTAAATGTTTTCCCTGTTGCGTCTGGTGCTGTTACTCTTTCAGACAGATTTTGCCACTTTAATCTTTGTTTTAAATCCGACCTCATCTTGCCAAGACCCTGTCCAGCAAAGCCTCGAGGTCAGGGAGATGAAGGCTCAGTCCAGCTGTGACAGGGTGACAGTGTGTGTGTGTGTGTTTGTGTGTGTGTGTGTGTGTGTGTGTGTGTGTGTGTGTGTGTATGTGAGTGAGAGAGAGAGAGAGAGAGAGAGAGAGAGACAGAGACATTGAAAAACTGCTTAAAAGCACAAGTGTATTCAAGTTTTTTTTTTTATCAACACTTGTCAGCTTTTGCTCTGCAGCATGGATAATGAGAGTGGGCCATTCTTGATGGGCTTCATTGTGGGGTTCATGAGGATTTAGTCTTTGTTATCCCAAAATTTATTCAGCCTTAGACTCTCCACTGAGTGACTGAAATGTAATTAGTGGTGTGAATACCTCATGGGTACTAGCAAGTCAAAGAAGAGTCAAAGTGTCATAGCTTAGTGCAAGAAATGGTCCTGTTTGTCATGCAAAAATTGTCCACTACCGCATTCATCACTGGTCAGGTTCTAACCACATTACACTCATTACTCAACACAATATTAGCACACAGTTTCAGACTCCAGAGAGTAAACATCTTTGAACTGTAATGCCTATATACTATTTATTTACAGAATTTAATCATTTGAAAAAAATATATAACATGCTCTATGCAAAAGTTATGGATCAATTAATTTTTTACATTTTATTGTTTTTCACTAGGGATGCATGGTGGCACTGTGGGCACATTGACGCAGTGAGTGAGAAGGTCTAGGGTTTGATTCCTAGGCACAGCAGCCTAGGCCCTTTCTATGTGAAGTTTTCGTGTTCTTCTTGTGTCTTCCTGCAGTTCTTCTTCAGAACAAACTAATTAAAATAATCTTTATTGCACTCAGCAAGTGCATAGTAAGTGTATCAAGATATGTGCATTTTGTGATTCAGCCATGTGTGAACAGACCTTTATGTGACCCTGTATAGAAACAGGAATTTTATCATTTATCATATCATTGCACCATGTAAAATGTAATGAGTGTGGATTTACTGCTGTTTAACACAGAACGGACTAAAACAAGGGCATATGAAGCCGGCACAATATTGACAAAACAAATAAATTAGTTATGTGCAGTAAATTGGAATGACACAGGGAATAAGTATTAAACATGATAACTGAAATTGATTTAATACTTATTAGAAAAGCTTTTGTTGGTAATGACAACTTCAAAATGCCTCCTATGTGGAGAAACTAGTCACATGCATTGCTATGGTGTGATTTTGGCCCATTCTTTAACAAAACTGTCCTAGTCTTCTTGAACGTTCTGGGGCCTCTTCTATGAACTCTGTCCTTCAGTTTTTTCTATAGATTTTCAAATGTATTGAAGTTGGGTGATTGACTGGGCCATTCTAACAGCTTTATTTCCTTTCTCTGAAGCCATTTCCGAAACCAAGAGTTTCTTTATGTCACGTGTGTTGGGTTTTGGGCACGCTAGAGGGCGCTCTCTGTCACGTGTGTTGGGTTTTGGGCACGCTAGAGGGCGCTCTCGGTCACGTGTGTTGGGTTTTGGGCACGCTAGAGGGCGCTCTGTTCTGACTAAGCACACCTGAGCCCCTGCGGGCAGGTGTGCATCATTGGGGCTGACTATTTAAGCCCCGATGAGTCAGAACAGAGCGCGGCTCATTAGATAGGCTATGCCTACACGTAATGGTGGTTTTTTGTCAGTCAGTCAGTCAGTCAGTCAGTCAGTCAGTCAGTCAGTCAGTCAGTCAGTCAGTCAGTGTTCTTGTTTGTTTGTGTTTCCTCCTTTGTTTAATAAACTTCTGTTCTGAACCCCTGGCTCGGACCTGACGTCCCTCTGGTACCACACCACCGTTACACTTTAGCTGTGTGTTTGGGATTGTCGTTTTTTTGCTGAAACGTCCACCTTTGTTTCATCATCAGCATCCTGGTAGATGGCAGCAGATTCTTATCAAGCTTGTCCTGGTACATTTCTCCATTCATCCTTCCTTCAATTATATGAGGTCTGCCAGTACCATGTGCTGCAAAACACCTCCATATCATAGAATAGAATAGAATAGAATAATCTTTTATTATCCCATGAATGGGAAATTCGGGTGTTACAGGGCTCTTTATCAAGAAAGACAGAAAGAATATAGAAAAATATATAAAACGAAAAAAATATAAAGAACAAGGACATCCATATGGGGGCAGTGGTGGCCTAGTGGTTAGGGTGTCGGCCATGTGATCGGAGGATCGGGGGGTCCAGGGTGCGTCCCCCGCCCGCCTCTGTGTGCGCTGGATTGACATCAGCACTCACACCTCGCTTTCTGGGGACAAGCAGATAATGGATGGATGGATGGACATCCATATGAAAGTGATAAACTTTTTGTCATTATGTAGGCCACACAGCAGACAATGAACCAAAACGAAATTAGAGACCTTCTGCATTTAACCCATGCACACTCAAACACTGCAGCAGTGGGGGCAGTGCTATTGAAAGACCCGGGAGCAGGATGGGGACGTGTACCTTTGCTCATGCAACTCAGGGCAACTCTATTGGGAAGGGGTTCAACTCTCTATCCTCCGATCATGCACCTAACCACTAGCCACCGGGATGCCCCTAATATACAAGGGCTATACATGAGTATTAACATGCAATTAACAAAGAAGAATATACAAAGAAAGATACATATACACAGTGAGTATTTATAAATAATAATAATAATAATAATAACAGTAAATAATAATACATAAGTTATATATAAATTATAAATAAAAACATGTAAATGTAATAATAATAATATACAATAATACAAAATATAATAAAATATAATAATAATAATAATAATAAATGGGTAATATTAAATATGTAATGCTATGTTGTGTTGTTTCCACCTTTGATTTTTCCACCTTCAAACTTCACGGTTGGTAGGGGGTTTTTGGGGTGATGTGCAGTGCCACTTCTCCAGACATGGTGTGCACAATGACATCCATAGAGCTCAATTTTGGCCTTACTGAAACAAACTTCAATATGCATTTTATTCAGCAGTGAAGTCTTGCACAGTGAGTGTGCATAAAAGATGTGTTGATTGAGTGCATTTCTTGTGGTCCCTGGCTCTTGGGTGACTCTGCTTATTCTTTTGACTCCTCTGTCAGAAATCTTGTGAGGAGCACCTGGTTCAGTTCAGTTTATCATGAAATGATGTTCTTTCCTCTTCTGGATTATGGCCCCAATGTTGCTCACTGGAACATTCAGACACTTAGAAATACGTCTGTAACCAATGCCATAAGTATGTTTATGAACAATAAGGTTACAAGAGAGAGCTCTTTGCTTTTACTCATCATGAGTTGCTTCTTGTGTGATACAATAAAAAGCCTTTTTATGGGCCATCAATTAGGTCTAAACCAGCAGTCAGGATTGCATTCTAAATGCTGATAGATTTCAGCAGGTTTTTTGGTTTTGCATGCCTTTTTGCACCTCCTTTTCTCCATGTGTTCAATAATTCCCTGTGGCATGCCAGTTTACTATACATAAATGTATTTTATTTGATATTTGTTTTGAGTTATTTGTTTATATAACAGACATAAATAGCAAGCCTGTTATATAAAGGAGTTTTCTGGATGAGATAGCTTCTCAGTCCAGTTCTGGTTAAGAAAATAAACTTTCAGCCACTCAGTTTAAACAAAACTGGGTTCTTATCTATCAGCAAGCAGCTCAACAGTCTAAGATTTTTCCATTCACAAAAAACATGCCTTCCTTCTCATCTTCTTCTCCTTTGGCCAACAGTAGTCTGGTTTCCACTCACACCCTGTTGGCTAACAGCACTGACGGCAGTCGTTGTTAACCCGGGCCTTGACCGATCCAGTATGGAAGTCTGTTTCATTGTCCGCATATTGATTTGGCAAAAGTTTTCCACCGGATGCGCTTCCTGACGTAACCCATCCCATTTATCTAGGCTTGGGGTTGCACGAAGAAATGCAGTGGCTTGTGCATCCCAAGTGGCTATTTTTTTAAGGTTCCTTATTTAAGCAAATTAATAAAGTTTATTTGAATACAAATCAAGTCCTTTATGATAGAACACATCATGGGTGTACCTTTTTCTCTAAAGAAACTACAAAAAGGCCTTTAGTTGATGGTGCTAAAGAAAAGTAAACATTAGTCTGGTCTACACAAGCTGAAAGTTGACCCTGAAACAGATGGTTTTTTTTTAACAGTGTTTTAATTTTTGACAATACATCACACTTATGTTCCAGCTTAAATTCTGTAGGGAAGCTAGCCAGTTTTTTTTTTTTAGCAAAGACAAAAAAGTGCCAAAAGAGATGAGGGGAAACTAAAATGCATGGTAAAAATAAAATGATCTCTTTGATTGCTCATCCAGTGTTTATTAAGCTATTATTGTTTCAAATTCAGTTATTGTTTTAATCTGGAAATTATTTGGGAAGTCTTTGATTTACTCACATTCTGAGCAGAACTGACATTTCCAGTATTAAAATACTTTAGTTTTTATGTTCAAGTACTTTCTTTAGTTGAATTTATATGCAGCAGAACATTATTTACAATGGTAGAATGCAAAGATAAACACAAGATAAAACTTATAATTAACAATATCTACTAAAAAGAGAGGTTGCATGAAAGCGTGCATGATAAATGACAATTTTCCCATCCTTCAGTGCAGAGAGCATAATCCAAAAAAAGATGAGAACCCCTTTTTAGGGAATAACAAAGGGATTTTAAGATGTTGGCTATCTGAGATCCCATTACTTATATGTCACTCAACTCAACTTACTCCTTTAGATTTAGACTGACAGCTGTAAATGTTGGATAAGTATCAACTAAAACATCAGATCCATCAGATAGAGGCTGACTCGGCTGAATCCTAAAGCATGGATGGCTTTGGCCTTTTCAAAGTCTCACTAAAACAATGCGCAAGGCAGAGAATGAGACTGTTTTTTGTTTTTTTCTACTGCGCAAATAGTTTGTAATCTTGCAATTTTCTTATGCCAGCAAACCTTGGTGAGGTCCATTTATTAAAGAAGGAAAAAAATTCTTGTCCCGATGACACATTGATGGTAGATGCTAGAGTTTATTGGATCATCAATTAGTAAAGTACAACCTAATTTTTTAAAAATCTGACATTTCAAATGTAAAACTCTTGTAAAACATTGTAAAATGTAAAACATTTTTAGGGCTTTGATTATCTACTGTGAGAAAATCTGAGATTACATTGAAAATTTTGAAGGGTAATGATATGTCAAACAAAAAAATAATCAGCATCCTGCAATGTCTCTGCATCATGATGTAAATGTAAGCAAAGGTGTCACTTTGGAAATGTCCTTTGTACTAAAAATGCTGGAATGTTTGATAATTAATCTGCAGTTGATCTGATCTGATCATGCTACATTAAATTTGAAAATAAAATGATAGTGTTTTCACAAAGAGGTCTGACTATTAGAGCATACTTTATATTCCACTAATATGTAAACAGTTCCTGCACATAAAGTTTTAGGCAGGTGTGAAAAAATGCTGTAAACAAAGAATTCTTTCAGAAATATAAATAATGATTGTTTATTTTTATCAATTTACAAAATACAAAGTCAGCGAACAAAAGAAAAATCTAAATCAAATCAATATTTGGTGTTACTACCTTTTGCCTTCAAACCAGCATCAATTCTTATAGGTACACTTATTAATGTAAGTGTACTTACAGTAATACAGTACTGTATATAGTACTGTATTTAAGAGTCATACTAAAATCTCATGATGGTTGAATTTGATATTTCATGATGCAAAACAATGTAAAGAATTACAATCAAGGCAAATTCCGATTGACACCACTAATCAGTTGTATTTAATTATGTCTCTGCATTTGTGTCCTTCTTCTTCATGCTGTATAAAAAGGACATTGACACATGTACATATTGCCATTCTGCAGTGGTGACTGGTGGGTGGGATTGAAATGTCAAACGGGAATGACCTTTCTGTAAGAGCCCCCATGTGTGCTCCTGACCCTTAAAGACCAGCCTGGATCATTAGCATCCAGCAGAGCTCTGCCTAACATGTTGTGTGGCCTACAAAATCAGCCTGTATGAGCAGGCATTTCACAACTTTTTTAAACTTTTCTTTACCTGAAACATTTGCAGTTTGTATCTGTTTGCTAGCAAATGGATATTGGGCAAGTCCAGGCAAGTTAAAAATCCTACTTATGGTGCAGTAACAGTTAAATAACACTTTTATTGGCTAGTAATGATGTGAAAATGAAGACCGGCCCAGATTTTTAATGTTGCTTGAATTTTATTAAAGAAAACAATAAAACATTAAAATTAAATTAGTTATACAATCTAATACTTCCTTCATTCTGACCTTCAGTTCTGCTTTATGACGCTCCACTGCTTCATGGATCAATGCAGCCCAAGGTAATTGTGGTGGTGGTCGATAAGTTGAGTTTGCATGTGCTAAAATCACCAAAGTTGAGACTGAAGCAGTTCCCCAAATTCGAGTTTGAAACAAGTTTTAATTATAACCATTAATTATGATAAAAAACACTGTATTGTTGACAAAATACTTGACAAAATCAAACATCAATTCAAGAATTCAGTGACATGATTTTGATCACGTGAACCATGAATTTCAACTCCCATATTATATTATATTATATCATATTATATCATATTATATTCAACCCAGCCACTAGGGATGCACAAGCCAGTGTATTTCTTCGTGCCGGTCCCGAGCCCGGGTAAATGGGGAGGGTTACGTCAGGAAGGGCATCCGGTGTAAAACTTTGCCAAATCAATATGCGGACAACGATACAGAATTCCATACCGGATCGGTCGAGGCCCGGGTTAACAACGACCGCCATCAGTGCTGTTAGCCTACAAGAGACTAGATGGAAGGGTAGTAAGGCCAGGTGTATTGGAGGGGGGTTTAAACTGTTCTACCATGGTGTGGATAGAAGGAGGAATGGAGTAGGTGTTATCCTGAAGGAAGAGTATGTGGAGAGTGTTTTGGAAGTGAAGAGGGTGTCAGGGAGGGTGATGAGTTTGAAGCTGGAAGTTGAAGGTGTGATAATGAATGTTGTTAGTGCTTATGCTCCACAAGTTGGTTGTAAGATGAAAGAGAAGGAAAAATTCTGGAGTGAGTTAGATGACGTGATAGAGAGTGTACCCAGGGGAGAGAGAGTGATGATTGGTGCAGATTTTAATGGTCATGTTGGTGAAGGGAACAGAGGTGATGAGGAGGTGATGGGTAGGCATGGTGTCAAGGAGAGGAATGCTGAAGGTCAGATGGTTGTTGATTTTGCAAAAAGGATGGAAATGGCTGTAGTTAATACTTATTTTAAGAAGAGGGAGGAGCACAGGGTGACGTATAAGAGTGGAGGAAGATGCTCACAGGTGGATTATATTCTTTGCAGGAGGGTCAGTTTGAAAGAGATCAGAGAATGCAAAGTAGTGACAGGGGAGAGTGTAGCTAAACAGCATAGGATGGTGGTCTGTAGGATGACCTTGGAGGTCAAGAAGAGGAGGAAAGTGAGGGCAGAGTCGAGGATCAAGTGGTGGAAGCTGAAGGAGGAGGACTGTAAGGTGGAATTCAGGCAGGAGTTAACACGGGCACTGGGAGGTGTTGAAGAGCTACCGGATTGCTGGGAAACTACTGCAGAAGTGATAAGGCAGACGGCTAGAAATGTACTTGGTGTGACATCTGGAAGGAAGAAAGAGGATAAGGAAACCTGGTGGTGGAACCAAGAAGTCCAGGAGTGTATTCAAAAGAAGAGGGAGGCAAAGAAGACATGGGACAGTTAGAGAGATGAAGAAAGTAGACAGGTGTACAAGGAGATGAACTGCAGGGCGAAGAAAGCAGTGGTGAAGGCCAAAGATAAGGTGTTTGGTGAATTGTATGAGAGGTTGGACAGTAAAGAGGGAGAAAAGGACCTTTACCGATTGGCTAGACAGAGAGACAGATCTGGGAAAGATGTGCTACAGGTCAGGGCGATTAAAGATAGAAATGGTAACGTACTCACAGGTGAACAGAGCGTGTTGAGCAGATGGAAGGAATACTTTGAGGAGCTGATGAATGAAGAAAATGAGAGAGAGAGAAGACTGGATGATGTGAGAAGAAGGAAGTGCAGCAAATAAACAAGATGGAAGTAAGGGCAGCGATGAAGAGGATGAAGAATGGAAAGGCTGTTGGACCGGATGACATACCAGTGGAAGTATGGAGATGTTTAGGGGAGATGGCAGTTGAGTTTCTGACCAGATTGTTTAACACAATCTTGGCAAGTGAGAAGATGCCTGAGGAGTGGAGACGAAGTGTACTGGTACCGATCTTCAAGAATAAGGGTGATGCACAGAGCTGTAGTAACTATAGAGGGATAAAGTTGATCAGCCACACCATGAAGTTATGGGAAAGAGTAGTGGAAGCTCGGTTAAGAAAAGAGGTGAGGATCAGTGAACAGCAGTATGGTTTTATGCCGAGAAAGAGCACCACAGATGCAATGTTTGCTCTGAGGGTGTTGATGGAGAAGTACAGAGAAGGTCAGAAGGAGCTGCATTGTGCCTTTGTGGATTTGGAGAAAGCATATGACAGGGTGCCTAGAGAGGAGTTGTGGTTTTGTATGAGGAAGTCTGGTGTTACAGAGAAGTATGTGAGAATAGTTCAGGATATGTATGATGACAGTGTAACAGTGGTGAGATCTGCAGTGGGAGTGATGGATGCATTTAAGGTAGATGTTGGATTACATCAAGGATCAGCACTGAGCCCATTCTTGTTTGCAATAGTAATGGACAGGTTGACGGACGAGGTTAGACAGGAGTCTCCGTGGACGATGATGTTTGCTGATGATATTGTGATCTGTAGTGAGAGTAGGGAGCAGCTTGAGGAGAACCTGGAGAAATGGAGATATGCTCTGGAGAGGAGAGGAATGAAAGTGAGTAGGGCAAAGACAGAATACATGAGTGTGAATGAAAGGGAGGAAAGTGGTGTGGTTAGGATGCAGGGAGTGGAGGTAACAAAGGTGGAGGAGTTTAAATACTTGGGATCAACAGTTCAGTGTAATGGCGAGTGTGGAAGAGAGGTGAAGAAGAGAGTGCAGGCTGGTTGGAATGGGTGGAGAAGAGTAGCTGGAGTGATTTGTGACAGACGCGTACCAGCTAGAGTAAAAGGGAAGGTTTACAGGACAGTAGTGAGACCAGCTATGTTGTATGGGTTGGAGATGGTGGCACTGACGAAAAGGCAGGAGGCGGAGCTGGAGGTGTCAGAGTTAAAGATGCTGAGATTTTCGTTGGGTGTGACGAGGAGGGACAGGATTAGAAATGAGTATATTAGAGGGACAGCTCAGGTTAGACGTCTTGGAGACAAAGTTAGAGAAGCAAGGTTGCATTGGTTTGGACATGTGCAGAGGAGAGACGAGGATTATATTGGGAGGAGGATGTTGAAGATGGAGCTGCCAGGAAAGAGGAGAAGAGGAAGACCAAAGAGGAGGTTTATGGATGTGGTGAGAGAGGACATGCAGGTGGTCGGTTTGAAGCAGGAAGATGCAAAAGACAGGAAGAAATGGAGACAGTTGATCCGCTGTGGCGACCCCTAAACGGGAGCAGCCGAAAGAAAAAGAAGAAGATATCATATTATATTTACCAGGTAACAGAAATTCTCTTGCCTGTCTTTCCAGTCAGTTCACCCTGATCTGTGATAAGCCAATGGAGTAGAGTAATTTTATAGAGAGCTGACCTCTTGAAAGGAACTCACCAATATGTCCTGCCTCCTCCCTTTCTTTTTGCTTGTTTTTTTTTTTTTTTAATTTTCTCCATGTGATTTTAGATTTTCAGATCCACCAATATTGAATTTTTAGTTACCATTCCAATATAAATGTAAATACTTGTTTGACTGGCTGCATTCCAGAGCACTGCAAGCTAAATTATGGAATGAAGTAATTAATTCAGACCAAGCTCCTCAGTAAGATAAAAAAGAGAAACATTAGATACTTAATTTTGACATCCCATTCCTGATTATTTTTTCTCTTTCTTTCTTAATTACCAGATAAGGACCTGATGCAGCAGTGAGTAGTGGTACATTTGGAAACTAAAACAAGTAAAAAAGTGTTTCCTTTGGTTTGGGGACTTTAAAGAAGAAACAAAACTGGTCTGTAGTAAAAGGGGCAACCTTTAGACATGCAGCGCTTTATCATTCTGACCAGGTCATTTGTCTGGATTGGATGGAGATGGATGGGGTGGGGCAGATGAGAAATGGCAGGGTGGATTTTTGTAGAGTAGATTTTGTAGATTTTTTTTTTTTTTTGGCTGTCTTCATTTATTGGATGTGAAGGTGTCAGGACACAGAGTACAACAGGGGAATATCAGTGTGTTGTGCTGTCTGTGAGCTTTCTCTCCACAAATATGAGTTTGTGAAAGGGGAATATGATTCTGTGAAATGGGGACGAAAATATTTCAAAAAGAAAAGTTAAATATATAAAAAAACTAAAATCCAAGAAATGAATGTCATGCAAATCAGTTCTCACAAAAAAAAGAGTTCTGCAAGCAATTTGCTCTGAACTATAAAGAAGTATTTGAGCCCTCATATATTTTATCTTATACTCTATCTACCTCTATATGTTAACTTAAGCAAATGTCAGATACAACTGATTCAAATGGGGCAAAACTAAACAAAAAAGCCATTCTTAGACTCTCTTTCTCTACTTTATATTTATGCTTTACTATTTTTTTAAAATACATATTCTGTCAGTAAAGCAGGCTGACCTGTATCTACTATGCTACTACATCAATAAAGTCTGTATTTCAGTTGAGGTATTTGATTCATGTTGTTAAAAAATAACCTGAATGCTGGTTGAAAGGTTTAAGCTTAAATATTAATGATACCCTAAATCTTAGCTTGGTGCTAAACTAACATATATCTTATGAAATGCCTGGAATTTCTGGTGTTTATGATTGAAAGTACCTTATAAAGTACACTTGTCTAAAGTGCACTTTTCTACTGCGTGACATAAGGACAACTTAGTTAAACCACTGAGGTAAAATATTATATCTGGTCATTTATTTATTAATGGAAATGGCCCAGAATTTCATTTTTGTGAGTGGCAAGTTTGGATTGGTGGTATAGGATCATTTTGCTAAATGGCCAAGTGTAATAATTTGGGCTCAGTGGTTTTATTAGGTTGTCTTTATCTACTCTAATGACCTGTGTGAATTCTGCTGATTATTGGCAGATCTAATAATTAGCAGATTATTAGATCATTATTTTTGATGAATCATAGAAAATGATGAGTTGTTCATAGGGTGGCGGTGGTCTAGTGGTAGGATGCTTGCCTAGAGGTCCCAGGTTCAAATCCCACCTCTGTCACTACCACGACTGGGTTCCTGAGCAAGACCCTTAACCCTGAATTGCTGAATTGAATTCACGATCAAGTATTACTGTATAAGTACTTTCATTTCTGAATTTAAGGCAGTGTGTACATCTGTTGGTTAATTCAAGTATCAAGATAACATTTAGAGAGGTCATACCTACTTAAAACAGGTGCAAGGCACCTTAAGGACAGATTTGAATATGATCACTCAATACAGTTTAACAGCTGTTCTGAGATGCATTTCTGGATAGATTTTGTTAACTTTGAGTGTTCAACCCAGCTAGCTATATGGGAAACATAACTAGCTTTGGTAATGGAATATAATATCCAAGCCTGCAGCCTACAGCTTCTAAATTTTCCATAAGGTGTATTTAACTGCTGTGTTTTATGACGTCTTGTAATAGTGATTAAGGATGTTCTCTAAATCAAGAATGAGGTTGGCTGTATTTCGTAAGTGTTTTATGCTTTCATTTGTCGTACTGTAGTCGGCAACTTCCTCATACTGACAAATGCAAGTGTAAGCTAATTTTCTCTGTGAAAAAATGTATGATCTTATTGATAGCTAGCCTCAGTAACTCCCTGTGGTAAACAAAACTTCCAAACTTCAAACATATGGTCCTGACTCCATTTTCCACTGGATCCTCTGAATTACAAGGTAAAGTATCTCACAAAAGTGAGTACACCCACATTTCATCACATTTTTGTAAATATTTTAGTATATCTTTTGATGGGACAACACTGAAGATATGAGACTTTGAAAGAATGTAAAGTAGTCAGCGTGCACAGCTTGTAGAACAGTGTAAATTTACTGTCCCCTCAAAATAATTAAACACACGGTCATTAAAATCTAAATCACTGGCAGCAAAAGTGAGTACACCCCTAAGTGAATAATGTCCACATTGTGCCCAAAGTATCAATATTTTGTGTGGCCACCATTATTTTCCAGCACTGCCTGAACTCTCAATGCTAACCTTTACCCTCAGTTTCTTCAGCAAGGCAGTGGTCGTCCTGGAGGAGTGTTTGGTGTCGTTATCATGTTCGAATAGTGCCCTGCGGACCAGTTTCAAAAGGGGGGGGGATCGTGCTCTGCTTCAGTATGACACAGTACATGTTGGTATCCATGGTTCCCTCAATAAACTTTAGCTCCCCAGTGCCGGCAGGACTCATCCAGCCCCAAATCATGACACTCCTACCACCATACTTGACTGTAAGCAAGGCACATTTGTCTTTGTACTCCTCACCTGTTTGCTGCCACACTCGCTTGACACCATCTCAACCAAATAAGTTCATCTTGGTCTCATCAGACCACAGGACATGGTTTCACTAATCCATGTCCTTAGTCTGCTTGTCTTCGGCAAACTGTTTGCGGGCTTTCTTGTGCATCATCTTTAGAAGAGGCTTCCTTCTGGGTCGACAGCCACACAGACCTTTTTGATGCAGTGTGTGGTGGATGGTCTGAGCACTGACAATGCTGGCAGCACTCATATGTCTATTTTCAAAAGACAACCTCTGGATATTTACATTTACATTTACGGCATTTAGCAGACGCTCTTATCCAGAGCGACTTACAAGTCCTAATTACAGGGACAGTCCCCCTGGAGCACCTCAGGGACCCAGTGGTGGTAGTGCTAGAGGTGGGATTCAAACCGGGGACCTCTTGATCCAGAGGTCTGTAGGCAAGTACCCTACCACTAGACCACCGCCACCCTATATGATATGATGCTTAGCGCGTGCACCCAACTTCTTTGGTGGACAATGGCGAGGCCTGTTCTGAGTATGAGAGAGTGTGAGAGCGATAACACCAAATTTAACACACCTGCTTCCCATTCACACCTTAGACCTTGTAACACTAATGAGGCACATGACATCAGGGAAAATGGCTTATTGGGCACAATGTGGACATTTTTCACTTAGTTTTCACTTAGTGGTGCACTCACTTTTGTTGCCAGTGGTTTAGACATTAATGGCTGTGTGTTGAGTTTTTTTGAGGGGACAGTAAATTTACACTGTTATTCAAGCTGTACACACTGACTACTTTACATTGTATCAAAGTGTCATATCGTCAGTGTTGTCCCATGAAAAGATAAAATAAAATATTTACAAAAATGTGAGGGGTGTACTCACTTTTGTGAGATACTGTATATTAATTGATATTAATGTTACATGCACAAGAAAGCCAGCACTCTTGCAATGAGACTGCAAGAAAGTTAACGCTGCTATTCACCAACACCAGTTATTCAGACTTTTCTACTGTTAGACCAATCTAACTAACAAACTTGGCAAGGTTTGCATGAGGTATTGGTGAGGTTGTTTGTCTTATTATGCCAGTTCAATGTGCAACAGTGTATGCATGTAGATGTATTTGAATGACATATTTTTAATAACGTTGTAGTTCAGAGGACAACCTCAAAAGTCTGTGTCTGCAGGAATATAATTCTAGCTGAGATTGTGGCACTGCCTTGCAGCACATAGAAGGGTGTGTGTTTAAAAGCTTTGGACTTAGTCTAAAATATTACTTTAACTACACTCATAGTCAAGTGTCCCATCATTATTGCACATTAGCCATGAGTCAAATGTTGCAAGAAATTCCATTTACAGAAGTTCTTAAATTGCCTATTTGTCTGACATTTATTGTGATTTATTGTGATCATTGGTGATTTAGCATGGGCATTGTGGTACTGGAGCTGCAACCTCAGGCACATGGGCCCCAAAGCATCCATGAAGCGTATTTGTACTCATTAGTCACCAAATGCCTGAGTTGACATGAAAATGCCCGTTACATCATGTCTCTGACAGCTGCAGCTGAACCTGAAATTCTAACCGCAGCACAGCATGTAGTTACAGGAGCAGTCATAAATGATATTGAATTTTTTCTATTTGTCACATAATAAAAGTTAATACATCGATATTGTGAAGAAAATAGTAACTTAATTTTCATAATTTATTTTTGCTTCTTCAAAGTAATAGCCTTGATGTAGATTTATGTAATCTTGACATTCTCTCAAGCAGCTTCATGAGGGGCTACCTGAAATAGCTTTCTATTAGTGTAAACCATCTGATGGTAATCTCCATCATCAGAAAACTCATCAAACACTCTTTCCCTACTGTGGCCTGCACACACGCACAGTGCTTAATTGCTGACCTTGTTGCTCCAGAGTACGTTACCACACAGCATCATATTAACGCAAGCACCCGATTGATATGAATATCTCAGAACTGATAAAATACCTAATGATATTTGAAAAGCTAAACATTTTGACTACCTATGATATCCACAAGAACAATGTACAATACAATATATGGTGTTAAACAGAAGGTTTTATTTTTTTCCTGACTGCTCACAATAGGAAAATTCAGTCATTAAAATACACTGTTAAAAATGCTGATGCATTGATTTTGCTTTACAAAATAACATCATATCCCTGAATAAGTATTGGTATTTTCTTCTTTAGCTTTTACAGACGGGGGCAGTGGTGGCCTAGTGGTTAGGGAGCTGGCCCCGGATCAGAAGATGTGGGTTCGAACCCCTTACCGTTGGGTTGCCCAGAGGTACCCTTGAGCAAGGTGCCATCCCCATCAGCTCACTCCTCCCTGCGATAGGCTGGCAACCTGTCCAGGGTGTGTTCCCGTCCTTCGCCAAAGCTGTACTTGGCCTTCATTGTGGTTAAATAAGATTTTGGAATTTCAAGAAGCTTCTGTTGAAGGAAGCTGATGTTGATTCCAAAGGCAGTTAGGAATTCTGTAGTGTAAGTAGAGCATCAGAGATCATTTCAGCTTGTTAGACCTTCACGCTCACTCTGCATGGTCTAGCACTTTGTGGCTAAGCTATGCGACCTTGTGACAAAGGTTCCATCCTACTTTCAGTTTTTTTCAAAACTAATTTTATGTGCTTGAAGTTAAACACCTTTAGCAGAGGCTGAAACACCTGACCTCAATAATTAAGAGGGATATTCATCTAACTAAACCTAAAGAGTGTATAGTGTTTTTAAGCTGTATCATTATCACTATTTGGCAAGTGATATGTTGATAAACGTGTGCACTCTTAATACCAGCAGCAGTGGACCAGTGTTTAGGGACTAGGCCTCAGGCTCAGAAGGTCATAGGTTCCAATCCTAGACCAGAGCAGTAGGTTGCCCTGAGGTGTCCTTGAGAAAGGTACCGTCCCTTCCACTGCTGGACATAACTGTCCCCTGCTGCTTTGGGTTTAATGCAGAAAATTATTTGGGGCAGCCTAGTATTTTTTGGAGCAGCCTTTGGTAGCCTAGTAGTTAGGCACTAGGCCCTAGGATTGGAAGGTCATGGGTATGACCAGTAGGTAACCCTTTGATACCCTTGAGCAAGGTACAGTCCCTATCACTGTTCCCTGGTGCTGGATATGGCTGCTCCCTGCTTTTCGTTGTGTTTCACTGTGTGCTGTGCTGTGATGTGCTGTCTTTCACAATGACAAATAATCACTTTCACTTCATTTATTTAAGCAATAACATCTGTGGACACCTTAAATTAGCCAGTTTAATTTGTAGTTCCTTAGTTGTCTGAGAATTATATGTTCATATTCAGTTGGTTAATTGTGGAGGGCATTGTTATTGAGGCTAGATAACACCTTCATAAGCTTTAAATAATGATATATTTACCTATAAAGGTTAAAGCCAGCAAGGATCAGTTGTCTTACACCTGGCTGAGGTTAAATTAAATTGAAACAAATCCGCCTTGCTACACGTGTTTTAATGTGACATGTCAGATTTCAGATTCACCCAACGTCAGTCAGCAGATCGACAGCAGATTGACACTAGTTCAGTACAGGCTCTTTGCATCCAGGAAAAATAAAACTGGCCTCAGATCAGTGTAAAACAGCAAGCTGGCAGAGTGTGTGTGGAGAAAAAGGCAGAGCCTGGAGGCAGATGCAGTAATAACAGGCTTTTGAGCAGTCTTTGCCTCAAAGTGCATTTCAGCTGCCACGCTACTAGCTGTGTAGTAGTGTATGTGTGTATTTGTGAGAGAATGTCTGAAAAAGTTTGTATTTTGATTGTGTGGGTATATGCTCCTGTTTTTGTATGCATACATTTTGCGTGCATTAGGATGAGCAGGGAATGATGAATGAATGAAATTGTATATTTTATTTTTTTTTACAAAAAAGGTACATTTTAAAAACATTAAATGGGGAAACAGAAACGTTATTAACACTTAAGACAAATGGGAATGGGAATGAAAATGAGTGCTGAGAATCATGGTTAACACAGACAGGTTCATGCAACAGCTCTGCAGAAGATAAACAGTGAAAAAACAAAAACAGCAAACTGGAAGCTTTGACTGGTTAAATTGGAATTGGAATTAGGTCCTTCATTTCTGAACTTTACTGCCTATTCTGAGTAGGTAGCAGGTTCTGTTGGAGCCAGTCCCAGCACACATAGGGTGAAAGGTGAAGAAACACCCTGGACAGATCGGCAGCCTCAATTCACCTTGCAGTTTAGCACCTCCATGTCATTGGAAAGAAAACCAGAGTACCCAGAGAAACTCCAAACAGACATAGTGAGACCATGCAAACTCCACACATAATGGACCCACCTGGGAATCGAACCCAGATCCTTCCCACTGTGTGGCAAGAGAGCTGGCCAAAGAAAGTGCTGGCCATCCATCCATCCATCCATCCATCCATCCATTATCTGCCGCTTGTCCCAAACGGGGTCGCGGGGGAGTGCCGGTGTCCAACCCAGCGCACACAGGGCGAGGACGGGGGACGCACCCTGGACAGGTCGCCAGCCCATCGCAGGGAGGAGCGGGACGGGGACGGCACCTTGCTCAAGGGTACCTCAGGGTAACCCACCGGGAAGGGGTTCGAACCCCCGATCCACTGATCATGTGGCCAACACCCTAACCACTAGGCCACCGCTGCCCCAACTGCTGGCCATTAAATGAAAAATACCAACTGAAAATATTTTGACATTATTGTCCTGATTTCGATGTTCAGTCCTCATAGTTGAAGCCGGAATCTTTTCTGTCAGGAGTTTGCATGCTGTCCCATGTCTGTGTGGGTCTATTCTAGGAGCTCTAGTTGCCACCGACAGTCTGCTAACATGCACATCAGTTGAAATTTACCGAAGATGCCAGCGCGAAACCTTAAATATTATAGTTGCAATAATTTTGCAGTTCACCTGAAACATCAAAAGATACTTATGCTGGGTGAAATATAATCTGAGAAATTTTGAGAAACAAAAATCACAGAAAAGTGGAGGTACATGAACAAATTTTTTCTTCTTTAGTTCTCTGCAGTTTAATAAATAAAAGTATTACTCAAAGCTTTCAGTTCTTTCCAACATGTCATGTGCAGAATTGTGTTTTTAATCTCAAACTTTCTGTTTAATGCACTACTATCCTTGACTTGACTGCTATCCTGCACAAGTGTGCTTGTGTATGCTCTCTCTCTCTCTCTCTCTCTCTCTCTCTCTCTCTCTCTCTCTCTGTGTGTGTGTGTGTGTGTGTGTGTGTGTGTGTGTGTGTGTGTGTGTGTGTGTGCGCGCGCGCATGAATATGAGTCTTTCACACAGTGTACTTTACTGCCATAAATCAGTTATTGCTCTCAGGAACCTTTCAGCTCTAACGTTGTGTTAATGCAAGCATATTGATTTCTCTTTGCTGTCCAGAGCTATAAATTCACTTTAATAAACAACATTTTTCCTGCTCTCTGTGTGCAAGGCTGGACATCAGCAGGCTGTAATTCAGTGGCATTGTGAACCTTGTGGGTTGATGGAGCCAGCCAAGATTTTGTCAGACACTCTACTACACATAGGCTTGAGTTAAAAGGTGAACAGCACCTTTAGTCTCTGCTAAAAAGTGAAACAACAGTCATCAGTCAGCTTCAACATTAAAACTTTGGAAATATCTAAAGTGTCTCAAAAGTATTTTTAAAATTAACAGTGCCTTTAAAAAATTATCATTTGTTCGATAACAATCTCATGAATGAATGCTTTATCTGTATTTGTAACTTCATTCATGAAATTGTTAGATGCCCTAATATTTATTCTGAGAAAAATAACTGCTTAGCTTTGCTTAGACTGTGTAACAGCAACTGCTCGCACTTGAAAACACTACAAAGCTGATGTCTGACATACACGCACTTAATCTGCCTGCTTGCTCTCAATAACAAGAACTGTCAGCTGTCAGTAGTCTCAGACTGACATAGGATATTTGATAAAATATTTGAATGTCTTATAAACTTTACTTGAGAAAGGTCTGTGTCCACATGTGAGTGCCGTTTTGCTATTTCTCTTAGACTCACAGCAGACCACAAAGGCTAATTTATCATGCACAGTCAGCAAAAAATATAGACTTGACCCATCCCACCATATTCACTATGCAAAAAACAATGGGATTGTAGGTCACTGGCAGTCATCAAAGGGCTTAGGGAATCCAACAGCTGACAGGTGTGTTCCGGTCCTGAGAATTTTCTTTTGTTGGTTAAATTTTTTTTGGATGGAGTATGGAGTGCTAACATGACACCCAAACAAATGAGAGAGGAGGAAAAGCAGCTGTTTTTGTCTGTTCTGAGATTACACAGTTGATGAAGTGGTTTTTCCCTAGAGTCAATGTGATGTATGTGTGTGTGTGTGTATATATATATATATATATATATATATATATACACACAGTACTGTGCAAAAGTGTTAGGCAGGTGTGGAAAAAATGCTGTAAACAAAGAAGGTTTTCAAAAATGGAAGTGTTAATGATTTATTTTCATCAATCAACAAAATGCAGTGAATGAACAAAAGAGAAATATAAATCAAAACAATATTTGGTGTGACCACCCTTTGCCTTCAAGACAGCGTCAATTCTTCTAGATACACTTGCACACAGTTTTTGAAGGAACTCGGCTGGTAGGTTGTTCCAAACATGACTGTTTTTCAATTTTCTGTGGATGTAGCTTCCTTACATCCTGCTGTCTTTTCATGTAATTCCAGACACACTGGATGATGTTGAGATCAGGGCTCTGTGGGGGCCATAAGAATTGATGCTGATTTGAAGGCAAAATCAAATATTGATTTGATTTAGATTTTTCTTTTGTTCGCTCACTTTGCATTTTGTAAATTGATAAAAATGAACAATCATTATTTATTTTTCTGAAAGCATTCTTTGGTTACAGCATTTTTTCCAAACCTGCCTACTGTGTGTGTGTGTGTGTATATATATATATACACACACACATGTCAGGTGTGAACAAAACCTCTTTCTTTCTCACATTATTATTATTATTATGTTGTTCTTCTCAATCTGCAGCTCAGAGAGCAATGTATGTCAGCAATTAAAGTGAGATTTTTAAAATGTATTTGAACTGCTTGCCATCTGCTGTATAGAACCAGTCGAACATTACTGTTAAGGCAGCCAATAAAGGTGTAACGTGTGATGTTATGGGTTTACCAGATGGTTGTATAAGTTTAACAACAATAGTGTCCTTATAACTGTCATAAGTAGAATTAGATTCAGTGTAGAGAAGCCAGAATTAGTTGACTCTTCAGATGAAAAGTGTATTATATTATGAGCAGATGTTTCTGTACCTCTTTCCTGGCAGCTCCATCCTCAGCATCCTTCTCCCAATATAATCGTCACTCTTCTCTGTACATGCCCAAACCAACAAAACCTTGCTTCTCTAACTTTGTCTTCAAAACATCAAACCTGAGCTGTCCCTCTAATATTTCTAATCCTGTTCATCCTCATCACGCCAAAAGAAAATCTTAACATACTTCACTCTGCCGCAGCCACCAGCTCTACTGAATGTTTTTTTCATCAGTGCCACTGTCTCCAAACCACATTGCATTGCTGGTCTCCTCACATCATCCAATCTTCTCTCTCTCTTGTTCTTTTCATTCATCAGCCCCTCAGATGTCACACCAAGTACCTTTCTAGCTGCCACGCTTACCGCTTTTATGTAGTTTTACCTTCAAGTAGTTGTATAACTTGCAGCATCAGTTCTAAATTAAAGAGGCAAATGTTGGTCTGCAAACATGTCTTGGATGATCTTTGGAAAGTGGAAAATTGTGAAAATTACACATTTCACCACATTATTCTTAAATAGATCGTCCAAAAAAGCATTAGGTAATGTACTGGAGATGAATGGTTTTCCAAATCACATTTTGAGCTTAATGAGTTTGTTACATACACATATGTCCATGAAGGCAACATCAGTTAGGGTAAACAATGTACATTCTTTTTTTTATCTACTTTTATCAGGTGTTAATAGGGAATTTGTCCTCCTGTATACTTAAATCCCACTCACTGCAGGCGGTCATTGTGTCAGTACGATGTGTCCATGGGTGTGTGTGTGGATAGATGTGAGATCTATAATTGTTAAGAGATGAAGATTGATGAAGATGGCTGATTGGCCATGAACTGCTCAAAGACTGACCATGTCCAGCTCATGTACAGCCTGTAATCAATTCACTGCTTTGTGTGTGTGTGTGTGTGTGTGTGTGTGTGTGTGTGTGTGTGTTTTACTCTCAGCAGAAATGCTGCTGCCACAAAGATGGGGTTGAGCAGCTAAAGGCCAATGAATTGCTGCAGTTGTCAGCAGTAATCACAGCAAAGTGCCAAGCGGAGTGTATGCGTGTATGAGTGTATGTGTGTGTGTGTATGTGTGTGTGTGTGTGTGTGTGTCTGTGTGCGTGTGTGTGTCTGTGTGCGTGTATGAGTGTGTGTGTGTGTGTGTGTGTGTGTGTGTGTGTGTGTGTGTGTGTGTGTGTGTGTGTGTGAGTGTGTGTGTGTGCATGTACACAGCCTCAGCCCTCCTTGCTCCTTGTGTATGGATTTATACACAATAAGCACTATACCTCGGAGGTTTTAAATGCTCCACAGATGATTTTTGTATGAGCGATGGAGCTCAGAATAAAAATACATTTTATTTTTAGCCATTACAAAAACATGACTCAAAGTAGTATTAGTTTTTTTTTTTGCCTGTTTGTTTAATTTGTTCATATTTGCCTCTTGTCATGCTGTTGATGAAATTTTACTGATGAGACTTTGGAGGTTGTTGTGGAACTCCAGCTTATAGTTTTTCTCTGGGTAAAACGGGCAAAATTTTCACACTTTTAAGCTGACATTTGGTTTAAACTGTCATAAAGTCTTCCTGCTAATAGAAAAGCATTCAGTGTGCTTTACAAAGATAATCAAAAAATCATTAAATGAAAGGGACTTGTTGTTATTGTGAAGAAACAGCACAGCACACAGTGAACCACAACCAAATACATTCTCTTCATTTAAACCATAAACCGATCTGTGTAGCAGCAATAAATCTGTGTAGCAGAAGGCAGCGTTATCTAGTGCCCGGACTCAGTAATGGGAATGGTACCTTGCTCAAGGGCAAAAATATTTTGGACTGTTGAATGTGTGTTTAGTTCTGAGAGCTGTGAGGAGCTTTCAACACATTGGAAGTCTCAGCTTCCCTTTAGCCTTAACTGCACTTTTTCTCTTTTCCCTCACTCCAGCTGGAAGGAAGAACCCATCACGTCTTCAGGCCAAAATGACGCTGACTAGTTGTAGCAGAAAAAATACACGCAAACACACTTGTACTAAAATGACAGTGACATTAATAGTATGGAACCTCATTCACACGTCTTCAGGGAACCACAGTGGTGTAACATTTTTTCTGCTAAAGACTGACAAGATGCACACATGTGGTAAAATACAAGTTAAAGGAATCATACAAGCCTGATTTTTCTTTATTTAAAATGTATAATACTTTTTTTTGTATAGCATTTAAAGCATTAGTTCATAGAAAATTAAAAAAATTATACGCTTAGTCCAAATGTGAGTGCTGTTAACAGTTCTTCATATTAATGTCTGCTTTCACCCGTCCAAATATTGGTGGCAGTGGTCTAGTGGTAGGGTACTTGCCTATGGATCTATGGCTAAAGATTTGAATTTTGGGATCCAGGTTTGAATCCCACTTCTGGCACTACCACCACTGGGTCCCTGAGCAAGACCCTTAACCCTGAGTGTCTCCAGGGGGACTGTCCCTGTAATTAGGACATGGAAGTCACTCTGGATAAGAGGGTCTGCTAAATGCCGTAAATGTAAATATATAACGTATATAATATAATATATACATATATACACACACCTTTGTGATTAGTGATTGGTACAAGACCCTCAACAATCTGTGTGAGGATCCATTACCTCTTAGCTACATTAGCTTTGTAACCTCAACACAAAACACAAGCAGTCAACCAGACATCTGACATCTAACATGCCTCAGCTGTTTCAATTTCAATTTCAGTTTCAATTTATTCTTATATAGCGCCTTTTACAACACAGTTGCCCCAAGGCACTTTACAATGGTGGTGGGTGGTGGAACAAGTTACAGTGATAGATGTTAAAGCTGGACAACTACGAAGGAGAGGAACCAAAAACTCCACTATGTGGAGAAAAAAACCCTCTGAGGGTCCAAGGTCAGCTCCAGGATCAGTGAGGAGTCCCAAGTTGCTTCCAGGTACCGATGAGCTGCCAGGGTCCCTTGGCGCATCAGATGCATCACACAGACCAGATGGTTGCTCGGCATTGGACTCAGGTGATGACCACAGCGGGCCCCCCTGGACATGTGGGGAGAGAAATGGAATGGGGATGGTCAGTAATGAGCAGGATCCAGTAGTGACAGACACAGAAATGAAACAATACAGTGCGATGGCATGTACAGCAGCACCAGCGACATTAGTAATGGTGCACTATGGTGATTGGTGCTGGTAAGCTAAACTAAAGAAGTAAGTCTTCAGCCATGATTTAAAGACTGAGACTGAATCGGCATCCCGTACAGAAGCAGGCAAGCTGTTCCACAATCTAGGGGCCCTGGAACTGAAAGCTCGTGCTCCTATACATTTATTTATGCGAGGGACAATTAGGAGATCTTTATTCTGGGATCTAAGTGGGCGGTTAGGTGTATAGGTATTAAGCAGTTCGGTTAGGTATATTGGGGCAAGACCATTAAGTGCCTTGTAAGTTAAGAGGAGGACCTTGAAGTCAGCCCTGTACCTAACAGGAAGCCAGTGAAGCGAGGAGAGTATGGGAGTTATGTGGTCGTACTTCCTGCTCCTGCTAACAATCCTAGCGGCTGTGTTCTGAATGCGCTGTAGGGTGCTTAATGTGCCCTGAGAGCTTCCAGAAAGTAGGGCGTTACAGTAATCTAATCTACTGTATACAAATGCATGTACTGCTTTCGCCGTGTCTTCCATTGACAGAAAATGCTGTAGTTTGGCAATGTTCCGAAGGTGCAGGAAGCATGTCTTCACAACTGCATTAACACGGGATTAAATGAAAGATTTGAATAAAAAATAACACCAAGATTACGTGCCAGAGTACTAACTGAAAACTTCAACCCTGCATCCCGGATATGCGAAATGAAGTTGGCCCTGTCTACATCACTACTACAAAACAAAAGCAGCTCAGTTTTTTCGGGGTTTAGTGAGAGGAAGTTGTTATTCATCCAATCCCTAATATCACTGAGGAGCTAATTAAAGTGCCGGTTGATGCTTTATCACATGATTTAAAAGATAAGTATAGCTGAGTGTCATCAGCGTAAGACTGGTAACTAACATTATGCATCCGTATAATAGTGCTTAGTGGGAGCATGTAGAGGGAGAAGAGCACTGGGCCTAACACCGACCCTTGTGGGACTCCATAGTTAACTAGTGACATAGCTGAGGGGGTGCCATAATCATCCATTTGGATGAAGTAGTAACGGTTTGTGAGATAGGAGTTGAACCATTTAAGGGCTGTTCCGCTGATGCCGACAGTGGAGTGAAGCCTATTTACTAAAATGGAGTGATCTACCGTGTCGAATGCAGCACTAAGATCTAAGAGAACAAGAACAGTGATGTTTCCTGCATCACTCGAGACCATTATATCATTCACCACTCTAGTTAGAGCAGTTTCTGTGCTATGGCCAAGCCGGAAGCCTGATTGGAATGTATCTAAGAGGTTATGCGTGTCTAGATATGACTGCAGTCTCGCAACTCATTTTTCCAGAATCTTAGAGAGAAACGGGACATTAGAGATAGGTCTATAATTACTTGGTGAGCGAGGGTCCAAGTTAGGTTTTTTAAGCTGTGGTCTAACCACTGCTGTTTTAAACTGATTGGGGACTACACCTGAGGTCAAGGATGCATTCATGATATCAAGTATAGGTGTTGATAGTATTCCTAAGGATTCCTTCAGGAGCTTGGTTGGAATGGGATCTAACCGACAGGTCGTGGAGTTTGCCTTGGTTATAACAGAAATTAGCTCAGAGTTATCGATGAGATTAAAATCACTAAAATATTGTGAGCACTGTTCTGGTAATGGATTAATTTGAGGGCTAATAGGGCACATTTGGAGCCTAATGTTGTTAATTTTATCTTTAAAAAACTTAAGAACCCTCTCGTTAGTAATACTACACGCTGACCTTTTATCAGTTTTGTCTGTTAGCTGAGCGAGTGTCTGAAATAAATAGCGGGGGTTATGCTTGTTGTTTTCAATAAGCTTTGAATAGTACTCAGTGCGAGCACTATATAGAGCTTTCTTATATTGTTTTAGTTTAGCGAACCATAGAACCTGAGAGGCTTGGAGACCTGTTGTCTTCCATCTGCGTTCTAGCTTACGGCACTCCCGCTTAGCAGCCCGTGTGTGATCACTGAACCAGGGAGAGTGCCTGATAGTTCTGACCTTCTTTATCTTAATTGGGGCGACCTGATCAAGGATCTGCCCGACTACTGTATTGTACATGTCGGTGATGTCACCGATGTTTAAATTTGATCTACTGAACTATTGCTTTAAAGTGCTTTGTTTTATTCTCCAGTGTAAAGGGCTGCATGTTGGGAGTTCCAGGGAGCTCTAACATGAGGACAGAAGCTTGAGTTTAAGTGAGTTTGAGCTGGACTGGGCTCATCTCATCCAATAACTGCTCATACTTCATCACTGCCAAAACCTTTTTGCCAAAACACTCCCTCTTTGAGACCTCAGGTTTTACTCCTCTGTGGCTCTCTGTCTTTTTCCCCAACACAAAAAAGATGCTTTCGATTTATCAGTGCCATCTACAGCAAGGCAGTGTTGATATGCTGGAAATGGAAATGGAAATGGAAGGCAATGGAAGTGCTGTGTGTGGATCTGAGGTATCTGTGTGGATCTGTGTGGATCTGAGGCAAAAAGAGTTTGTTTCCCCTCTGTCAACATTCTATCCTTTCCGTGGTCAGTTCATCAGATACTAAAGACAGAAGAGAGAGAGAGAGTGAATGAGAAAATGTTTGAGGAGAAAAGACAAAAAATATAAACAGAAAAAGATTAATGTAGAGACAATAACAGTCATTAAATATGAAAGAAAGCGGACATTAATATGAAGAATTGTTAACAGCACTCATGAAGAAAGAAAGAAAGAAAGAAAGAAAGAAAGCTCACATGTTTTTATTCATCAGGCATTTCAGACATATACTAAGGGCCCAAACCATTGACTGACTTTTAAATAATGAGTAATACTTTTAACTTTAAAAGTTATGTATTTAGTTGGATACCAGCATAAAGACATTAGAATTGTGGTGATGTGGTCTGAAATCCAGAGCACTCCCACGTAGACACGGGGAGAACATGCTCCACACTCAAAGGACCTGGACTGCCCCACCTGGGATTCAAACCCAGGACCTTCATGCTGTGATGTGAGAGCTACCCTCTATACCATAAGTAGTCAAAATGCTAATATGCAGACATGATAGATCTGCAAGCAAGATGAAACCATGACTAATGTTGCTTGAAAGAAAAACTGTAGACTGTAGACTCTCAATTGTCTCACAGGAATTAACGCTGTTTGCTTTGTGGAGAAATTTTGATAATTGGATTTTTTCTGAAAATAAGTTTAGTTAGGCTGTATATATATATATATACACACCACTTACGTCAACAGTTTACCAACAGTCCTGCTTGAGGAAATTCCCTTATAAAAAGAAACCGCAATAGCATATAAAACGTATATATAAAAGCGTAAGTTATAAAAGATTTTCCTCTTGCTGTGTTTAATGCTAAATGAAAAATTTAATGCATACAATTTACCCCTTTCCCCAAACATCGCACATTGATGCTGTTTTGAAGGTAAAGGTTGGTCACACCAAATATTGACTTGATTTAGATTTCTCTGTTGTTCATTCACTGCATTTTGTTGATTGATGAAAATAAATGATTATCACTTCCATTTCTGAAAGCATTCTTTGTTTACAGCATTTTTCCACACCTGCCTAAAACCTTTGTACAGTACTGTATAAGGCTATTGTAGCTGACAGGCACTTATACCACATATATCACTGTATAAATTACATTTACCTAACATATGCTTATGTGGTTTCTAACAGTGAACAGGAACCTGTTATCTGTAAATATAATCTAAACTCCATGGCATGGCTTTTCTGGTTCTGGAAAAAAAAAGAAACAATTTCCCTTGGGAACAATGACGTTTTTCTGACACTGATTCTGAAAACAGCAGAAGCAGTGAATGTGAAACCTGGGCTTTGTCCTAATTTGCCCCCAATATAATTGTCTGCATTTGAATTTTTTCCAAGCTGTTCCTTTAATGATCATCTGTGCTTTCAAAATGCTGCATGATGATATCAAAAGAAAAACAACAGCATAAAAGCATAAAACCCATGAACTCAGGGAATAATTGCATTTCTTGTAAGCAGTGGAGTTTATTTTGTGAGGCATAAGACGTGTGTGTGTGTGTGTGTGTGTGTGTGTGTGTGTGTGTGTGTGTGTGCGTGTGTGTGTGTGATTTCAGTCCCACAGGCCTATGAGCAGCAAACACCACTTCAAAACTGGATATAAAGATGCATGAGGGGTTAAAATGGAAGTTGAATCACTCCTTCAGGCAGAAGCTGCAAAGAGCTGCAAAGGCCTGTTAGTAAAGACAAATTTAATAGGAAATGGCTTGACTCTTTTATTGCCTCCTTCAGAAAATGGGGCAGTGGTGGCCTAGTGGGTAGGGAGTTGCCCCGCATCTGAAGATTGTGGGCTTGATTCCCTCACCAGTAGGTTGCCCTGAGGTACCCTTGAGCAAGGTACCATCCCCGTCACTGCTCCCCAGGCGCTTTCAATAGCTGCCCACTGCTGCACGGTGTTTGCATGGGTTAAATGCAGAGGTCCAATTTTGTTGTGGTTCACTGAGTGCTGTGCTGTTACCTTGCAATGACAATGGTTGTCACTTTCAAAATATCTTTAAATGTGAAGCCAAAAACCTAAGAGCTCAGGATTTATTTCAGGTGGATTACCTTAAGAAAACACTTTTGACATCACACTTGGGGATGTGTGTTTCACTATGGTCACCAACCAGTGTGAATGGTGCTGAATGGAGAGTCTGACATCTATAGTAAATTAAGCTGTCGGGTTTCTGTCAGCTATATTCTGAATAGCCTTGCAAATTTACTCATTTGTTTTCAGTTGATTCATAGGCAAAACGACCTGGTTCCTTCCTGGCTCCCTGAATGTTCTCTTTATGTCTGCATGGATGCTCTTGCATCCTCCCACAGTCCAAAGATATGCATTTCAGGTGGATTTATGGTGCTAAATTCCCCCTACAAGTGAATGTGTGTGTGTGTTTGTGTGTCTACCTTGTGATGAACTGGCAAACTCTCCAAGGTGTTGCTCTGCTTTTCAGTCTTTATTGGGATTTTAAACAATGTTCAAATATTATTTGACAGACACTGTTCACTTTGCTGAATCAGGGATAGTACAAAAGCTGAAAACTGATCAGGAATCAATACGCAAATTGAAAATGGCATTGGTATCAAAAAATCCCATCCTAATAGCATGCAACAAAGAGGGACCAATATTTATATGGAGGCTGGAGGATGGGATGGCAAAATAACAGGGCCAAAACTGACAGGATCTTGCAGATCAGTACCCATTTTTAATTGGAATAAATTAATGACAGGAAAATTACAGATTTGATAGCATAACAACATTCAATGGAAACACAGACCTAATTCATTGGTGTTTTGCGACCTTTTTTTGCAAAAAAATGCTAGAACAGCAGTCTGTGGTTGGCTATTTTTGCAAGTCTCTCACATTCCCTGCTAAAGTAGATGATTCTTGGCCATGTTAAACAGTAAAATGCTCCAGACCCTCAGGTTTGCAGGCAACTTTAGGAGATTAGATATGTTAGATTTATGCTAGATCGCTAGATTAATGTAAGCCAACCAAGTGATCCTATTAATGAATCACTAGTAGTTATTACTGTCAAGTCAGAAGGATATATTTCCAATTTAGCTCATTTCTAAATCTTATTGCACTCTTTAGTGTTTATGGAATCTTGTTCTCCAGTTGCTCCACTGTTCTGCCACCTGGTCAAGGCAGAAAGATTGGATGTGAACAAATATGAGAACTGATCAGTAAGCTAATGTTGTAGTGATACACTAATGCTATAGTAAACATAGTTGACACAGCTGCTCTCCTTCCATCTCTTCATGACCCATTAGTCAAGTTTGGTCATTGTCTTTTTGATTAGCACTGAAAAACGATTCAGTAATGACCATGTCCTCTCCTTGTTCACTTAACAACTGGTGTTGCAGAAGAGGGCATGAGCTGTTACGAAGCATCCCATCAGATTCACCCTGCACTTCACTATAAATGCACTTCATAACTCTCGATTATCCATATACAAATACCAGCTCCATTTGATTAGATAAGCTCAAAAAGTCCATCCTCCGTTTTCATCTATATAGCTTATCAATATGTATTAAACAGTCCTTCTCTAGGTCGTTCTGTCAAGGCTTGGAGAGAGCATTGCAGTGTGAAAGGCTTGAACAGAGTTTTTATTTTTAACGAGAAGAACCTTCAATCAATACCACGTACCCACAGCTATCTGTTAGAGCAGAAGTGAAAAAAGCACACACAGAAAGAGCAATACTATTTCATTTCTATTTTATGTATTTATTTATTTTATTTTTCACTAGTGACCTGCCCTGGAAAATGATACAGCGGTACAACAGGGATATTATTGCCTCCACTCGGCCAAAAATGTATTTCTTATAGAGGCCCCCTCAGTGCTTGTAACCTGAGACCGTGGGACTGGCTGAAAAAATGAAAAAGAGGAGAAAGGAAGAGACAGAGAGGAAAGTAGGGAAGGGAGAAGGGAGAATAAGCGAGCCAGCCACGCATGGTTTGTTGTCCTTGCCTCCAGTGTAAATCAAATCTGAACAAATTGTATTAACAGGGCTTCAATGGAAATAAAAATGCAAAGTAGGGTCAAATGTGGGGGATTGCTTTAAAGGTGAAAAATCTAATATGAACATCCCCCAATCCCACATAACCCAAATACCTAAATCATCACCTTATCATCACTGTATTTGGTTTCTGTCACTATGATATACTTACTTCTATAAGTAAAACTGCTTGTATTAATTTCATTACTTACTTACCTTACATTCAAAGCTGTAGTCAAGAGATAGGTGAACTTCATACTCCAAACTACAAAATTACATTTGGGGAAAAGGGAATCAATTTTGAGCAGCATTGCCATACTAGGAAGAGCACTTTAAAAACCGCACTGCTGCAGCAGATACTTCAATTAGACACTGGAGCTCAGGTATGCTGTCAGCCATGAAAATTGGCTGGAGGCTGGAGGGCTGGGAGAGAGCAGCCAATGCCACCTCACATAACGATGTGGAAAATGACAAGGGCTGTCTGTGGATTGCCCGTCAAAGCTTCAGATAATTGACAGGCTTGCACTGTCTCTCTACAAAGAGCCACAGAAACCCTTTCTCCCTCTGCTTCCTTCTGACAGGTGACGTAATTCAAGATTCATCTCCTTCCCTAATGTCTTTATTGCCACACAATAGGTTCCTGATCTTTGAGCAAGCATGTATTGTAGGCTGTTTGTTATAATGTAAGCACAGTTGCATACAGTACCCTATTTCACTCTAAACACTGGGGTTAGTTGCTCTTGGCAAACTAACCAACTTTTACCTGCTTGTCAATCCATTGTCAGCCCATGGACCAACTTTTATCGGATTTTCAAACCTAGCTAGCTTCTGTTGTAGAGGATTGATGGAGACAAGAGCAGTCATGTAAAAGTACTTCTCATGGTTTATTAAGCATGAAATACCCTCATTCCCTGTTCACACTACTCTCAGCTTTAGATGATCCGTTTCTACTATTTTCCCAGATTATCATGTGGTGTGGGCTGTATATTGTCCAAACTTTATTCTCTAATCCCAGTTTAGTCAAGGATGCTCGTATGAATCATAAATATCAAATATTCAATATTTACAACTCATTGTTCTGCAGTGTGATGGAACACCCATTCTTTAGTGTGTATTGCAATTGTCAGTCACTTAAACCCAAAAAGAGAACAGTTTTTCAAGTTGTAACTACTGCATGAATGTCTAGGTAATATCACCTGTATACATACCTAAATAGCTTTATTCATATTTTTCCACATGGCTTTTTCTGTGACAAACACATGAACTGCATATCAGCTTGCTGTTGCTTGATATGCGCATAATGAATACAAGTGTAATTTCAACAATTGATTCAATTCATGTACATTTATTTATTCTCCTTATTTCTGTGTTGTATGGTGTCAAACCAAGAAGTGTGTTTCGGCTTTAATTCCAGAAGGTTTCTTCTTCCTGCTCTGGGAAGACACTATCTGGCTTGTTCACTGGAGACATTAGTCTGTTATGAAAAGTGCAATACAAATACATTTAATCTGACCTGTTCATATAGCAAAGGTGGCCTGTCAAATGAATGTATCAAAAAACTATTATAATTGCCTGCTACTTTAGCAGCTTTTTACTTCATTGTAAAATGGCAATTTTGGGTCGTGGGTCTTTAAGAGTTAAAATGTTAAATCAATATAGAAATAAATAATCGTTTTTAATGAGTATTATTGTAATATCTGTTCTCAGTCATAGAACATCAGGAAAACACAGTATAATAATATCAAAAACATACTTTACATACTGTATGTTTTATTTCATAAGGGTGAGTGTGTATTGCTTGCCCAGACAGTAATAATACATGTGACTTGATGTAGGAGCAACATATGGTGCCAATTTTCAGTTGCGTTTATTAATGATATCTACAGTGCAGCTTGCTGACATCGCCACATCCTGCCCTTGTTCTGTCCCATGTGATGTAGTGCGAGTGTGTGTGCGCCGGTCTCTGGTGGCATTAATGCTGCAAGAATCCCTACAGAACACACGGCAGATGATGGATGATTGGTGGAGCTTTTAGTGAGAGACTTCGCTTATCTTCACATACTGCAACCTGCTAGCATCCTCACCTCACCCCAGTGCTCGAAAGAAAAATCATCCTTCTGCATACTGTGCTTCTTCCTAAATGAAATTGCTACTTGTCACAGTCAATGCGGCACTGATTGCGGCTGCAGCGTGGGCTGCGGGGTGTTGGAGGATTAGTATTTGCTTATGAAGGCCTTTCAGTGGATGTGCAGCATTTTCTGCTATGTGTCATTGTAAAAGAGTTAATTACAGCTGAACAGTAATAGATGGGAGATGCTGGCAGTGACTCACACGCTGTAGCCCTCTAACACCTCCTGCCCGGAGGAGGATGGATCTAGCTCAGCCCCCAGCTTTCTGGAGGGAGAAAATGTCAAACATACTCAGCTTGTTCTGAATAATAAAGAATAGTATGAAAAAGAACAAAGCAAAAATGAACAGAACCTTATAGAAAATAGTGTAGTAACACTATACATTACTTAGTAATGTATAGTAGCTAGAACTGCTAAGGTTTGATCCCAGACTTGGAAAGTGACACTCCACAGCACACCAAAACACATCACAGCACACCAAAAATCACACCACTACACACCAATAAAGCCCATGGGATAAGAACACTTAACCCTACATTCATTTTCATTTCTAATATTAAATAACTGTTTGCTATGTTTGATTAGTCACCAGAAAACAAATTATTTTAATACAAATTTTAATTCATACATTCTTTTATTTGGATGGAGGGGGGGTTATACCCTATTTTATTTGTTTTTACTTTCTTCAAAATATCAAAAATATGTAAATTGTGCAGTTAAATTAGCAGAAAATGCTTGATTTTTTTAAAGTTTGCCCTCTGAAGAAAATATGTTAACTTGTGAAAAACCACTCACACTCACCCACTGGCTAATGAACTTTACATTAGCAAGTAATGCCCCAAGGGTTAATTTTTTTCAAATTATCATCTTCCCTGTTCACACACTGCTTGCTTGTTCTTCTCTAGAGCCCCTAGACAGTCAAAATCTGGATTGTGCATTGTACTAAATAAAAACGGTGACCTATAAATAAAAAATTTACATTTAGCCTAAATTCAAACAATTAAAACCGATATGTACCCTTGAACATGGTACCAACTCCAGAACAGCTCCCAGGTGCTGGATGCTTGACTCTAATAAGTTGGCCCTCGTTGCTACAGTAGCTAATGCTAATTTTCAGGGAAGGCTGTTAATGTTAAACAAAAAAGCATTCCTGGAAAACATTGCTGTGGGGATTTGATTGCATTCAGCCACTAGTGCCCACCAGGTATTGTGACAGGATATTAGTTATGGATCACAAACTTCACTCCTTAAAGGTTTTGGATGCACCACAGCAACACTGGGGACATTTCTACCCCTTTTCCCAGCATGTGGTAATCTGCTTCTTGTGTAGCTGATCCAATGCATACCATTTTGTTGGCAATTATTTTCATTGGGGATAATAATGTATGTGTATGTGTGTGTAGGTGTGTAAGTGAACTGACTATTGAAGATGGATGTCTAAATACTTTAAGCATCAAATATAATAGAATGATACAATATTCAATAGAGAAAAGAGTAGAACAGAATAAATCAGAGTAGAGCGATACATAACTGCAATAAGAATAGAATAGAATAGAATATGGACATGGTTGTCAGATGTTCTTGAAAGCTCCAAAACTTAAATTTAATGCTGCAGTTTACTTTGAGTAAATTTACCTTTTTTCTCCCACAGATCCGGTGGTCCACCACAGGCAGAAAGCTGTAGTATCTGATATCTGCTTCCAAACAGAGATGTCAAGGCTTATGGACTTTGGTACACCAGACTGCTCACTGGACAAAGGTAGCACATAACTCAAGCATTAGGACATGACCCTAGCACTCATGTATTGTGTAAGATTGTTAATTTAGCTGAAAGCTTTATAACACACATGTTAACATTCATGATTGCACTGTATTTGTGAAACCTAATGGTGTATTAAATTAAAGGGCATTTAGTTACTTCTAGAGACCCTTCTAGCTAAAATGTGTAATGAGATTGCATCTTTTTTCCATTGCAAATTTATAAAGTAGATGCAGTCATTAACTCCATCCAGTCAAGCTCTTAAATGGGTAAAGCTGAAAGAAGAAGAAGAAATAAAGGCAAAAATATAGTTCTGGAACTTAGTTTCAGTCAGAAATCTGGGGTATCTAAAAAAGATACTAGATAAACATTCTGTTAGTGAAACGGTGTAAACCAACAATTAGTAGAATTCCCCAAGAGTGGTGTTATAAAAATTGTATAAATGCAGACATAAACCTGTTTAAACAGCCATCGGCTAGGCCTTTTTATCCACAGTTATGCAAACCAACATAACTAATACATAGCAACATAATCATAAAGGTAGTTACATAAATACCCACAATCCATATTGACTCCCATTTGTCTAGGACCGTCCTTAACTGCTTGACAATTGAGTGGGGACTGTTTAGCATTGGGTTCCAGTATTGAAAATACAGTGCAGCCTCTGGTCACGAACGTTTCTGAACACGTACAAATCGGGTTCCGATCAAAAAGTTTGCTAATTTTCTCATCTGTTCACAGCCATTCTTTCTGGTTGCGAACAAAGCACTCGTGGTCACTTTTTCCTCCGGTTCGCACTACGGGCCAATGATTTCCTCCCATTCTCCGTCCGTATCCCATTTTCTTTTGTTTGCTTAGTGTATACAGGACCTAACAAAGATGATGCACATGTTCAGTCTCTGCCTGTACATCGTTCTACCTGTATATCGTTCTCGGTCAGAAGTGCATTCATTCACTGTCAATTCTTTGTGTTTTATTTCCTGTGCATTTGCATTCATTTTGCAATTAACCATGGCCTAAGCAAATTATTTTAGTTTTCTTGGTTGTTTAGTTTATGTATAATTGAAGGATTTTTCTAACTTTATTTTGTCCCTGTTCTTAAAACACATAAAAAATGTGTTTACAGTGAACGGTTCGTAAGGGTCTAGCATGAACTTGGTCTAGCACGAACTCTTGCAATGTTAGTTTTCTCTGTTGTTCAAATTTTTCTCAGTGTTATTCAGTGTTTTTACATTTAGTTTACTGTTACACTATATGTATATATGTATTCTATGGTATAATTAACTATTTTTGTGCTTAAAAATCGTAAAACAATATTTACATACAGTACATACGGTCTGGAACGGATTAATCGTATTTACATACAATCTTACGGGGAAATTACATTCGGTTTGCATCCAAATGATGTCACATCCGGAGTTTTTGAGCGAACTATGGTCGTGATCAGATGTCTTTTGTTTCTTTTGTTTCTTGCATCAAATACATTTTTACACAATGTATTTTATATCACACATTTAAAATATATGCAATTCCGAGCCATAATACTGCATTCCATAGAGTACTATTCGGTATTGCATGTTATAGTACTTGAGACTTCTTACGTCAGTGCATAATTGCCTGCAAGTTGATCTAATGTCACTGTGCTCAGGGAAACATTATTCTAAAGTGCTTTCATTATGCTAGGCATTCAGCAAAATCTATAGGTCTTGTTTTTGGCGTGCCATTTTCTGTCCATAATGACTCCTATTACAGGCTATTGCTTTCCCTATGAAGCTCCCAACACTGTCATCTTCAATCATAATCTTTATCTCTTTATCAAAGGCAACATCACAAAGCATAAGTGCCTGTGAGGACACTCATACACACTTTTCACTTCCACTAGCTCAGAGCATAAAGCAGTGTTTTGTTCAGCTTGATGATGGGCTATGGAAGAGCTCTACAGAAATATAGCTGCCTTATTATACTTCTGCTCTGCTTTGTTCATTTTTTTCCACATTAACCTTGTATTTTCCAGATTATGGACAAATATTTGGTAGGTTGGCATAGCATCGCTTCAGTAAATGAATAGGTTTTTATCAAGCATATATAATGGGTCATAGAAATGAGGTGAATATTACACAACTCAACTTCACTTCCAATCAGCTATGCTGTGTTCCTTTGTATAATGTGTTTGTTCTATTTACTTCTATACTCTACTGTTCAGCTCCATATCATTTGCCCATATTGAATTTTACATTGTTTCATATTTTTATTCTATGCCATATCATTCCTTTCTATTAATTCAGTTATATTTCAGGTCTGATTACTTCCACTCTCCAGTAAACCTATGCTCTTCTTGCTGCTAGTGCTTCATTATCTCATGCTTTTCCCTACAATGTTTAAAAAAGTAAGGCTGTAAATACACAGCACAGCACTCAGTGAACTATAACAAAATGCAACCTCTGCATTTAACCCATACACAAACGTACAGCATGGGGCAGCTCTGTCTAGCATCCGGAGAGCAGTGATAGGTACAGTGCCTTGCTCAAAGGTACCTCAGGGCAGCTTACTGGTCTTGGATTCCAACCCATAGACACTAGGCATTATTTATGCTTAAATAAAGCATGATTCTGTTTATTCATCTAGATTCACTCCGTTTTGGGTGGACCATCCTCAGCTTGGTGCAGCTAGGACTAGGACTAATTAACAAATCTATTGTTAATGATGTAAAAATCTTTTTTTACATTTATATAATTTTGTTGCATTATGATGCATTGACACAATAGCATGGTCATGCCTGTTCACTTCATTTATTGTCCGTATTGTAAGAAAAATATAAAATTACTTAAAAATAAATTTAAAAGTAAGGAATTTCTCTGTTGCTACTCAGTTAATGGTTATACTAATGTTTTTAAGAAAATACTTTCTATTGAGATGAAGGCCCACTCCAGCAAATGACATGAGATTTTCCACTGAGATTTCTCTGATATCCATGTTATCCATGTAATTATATGTTTGTATAATGGAGCATTTTGCAAGGAACTAAGCAGGTTTGTGTGCTGTGTGTACATATGCTGTAGCCTCCTCTGCTCTGAGCCTGAGCCTCTGCGAATAAAAAGCAGCAATGATTCAGAGCTAAGTGCATGAGTGCTTTGGAGTGTTGCTACCCGCTCTGTTTGAGCCTCTGCCACTCATCTGTGAGCCACCATATTCCTATATCAGCCCAGCTCTATTAGATATTAGCTCTCTGAAGGCCTCTACACTCACCCGGTGCTTTATCTGACAGCAAGTCCCACGAGAACACAGTGAAGAGACTGACACAGAGGAGCATGGCCTGGAGGTTGGAACGGGGTGGGTTGCCAACATTAGCCAATAATGAGTCATTCACTTAAGGAACCCTCAAACCAAAGATAATATTAAAAGGATCGTTTGAGTTAAAGTGGTTGGCATCTCGATGTGAAAGCATATGTGAAGGTAGTGATTCGGCTATATCATTTTGGAAAGTTTTGTAGAATTGTGATGAGTTTTAATAATAAGTGACTATTTGTTATTGTGAATACACAGCACAGCACACAGTGAACCACAACAAAATACAACCGCTGCGAGAATAGTCACTTTCACTTCATTAAAGGTGGAAATTTTGATCTTATGAGCAGTGCACTCTAGCAGCACTCTATGTAAATAGCTTCAGGTGTCTTTTTTGTGTATTCAGTGTCTTTATTTAGAATAATTGCATATAAAATATTTAAACTGAATTGTTTCACAAAGGAATGGATCAAATTGCTACAAGGTCAGAGATTAACATCCCTAGTGGTGTTCGACTTCTGTCCATTAGGTGGAGCGAGAGAACTGCTGAAATGTGATACACCTGGAAACTCACCTGAGGTTTTAAAGGCCATTCTGCCAACCCCCAGTATATGTATTTGTGTGTGTGTGTGTGTGTGTGTGTGTGTGTGTGTATGTGTGTGTTTGAACAATACTGGTGTCAAGTCTCCCCACCCCTATGGCTGTGAAACTGGGCGGAGTAGAAGAGAAAGACAGAACAGGTTGGGGAGGGTGTTTAGGGGGAAGGGAGTGAGAGAGAGAGAGAGGGTGAAATACTTACACAAGGGAACTCCTCCCTAGTACCTAGTACCCTGGCAGGGAGGAGCCACTGCAGGCCTGTGTGTGTGTGTGTGTGTGTGTGTGTGTGTGTGTGTGTGTGTGTGTGTGTGTGTATGTGTGTGTGTGTGTGTGTGTGTGAAGCGTGGAGGTTATGAGAACACACTCTAAGTCTGACAGTGGCGTCCGTTGGAGCCCGAGCTGTTGGAGGAATGAGGTCTGAGAAAGAGGATGGCAGGCCAGGTGAGCAAGTATGTCTGGGTGTGTGTGTGTGTGTGTGTGTGTGTGTGTGTGTTTGAATGTGCCTAGTTTAAACGAGTGAAAGAACAGGAAATAATGGAGTAGTAAGTAACTGATTTACCTTGCTAACCAGTATGACTCTCTTAATGAGTTTATGACTTAACATTTGTGCTTTCAAAGGGATTGAACTTAATTTGACTCACTGTATGAACTGAAATCTGAATCTGGTGTGTGTTTGACCCATTTAAAGTCTATTGTGTGAAAACCAAAGGCTTACAGGATCTGACTGACCTGGCTGACCCACTGACAATATAGAACTGTGTAAATGTGTATGGCTTACACACTGATGTGTGGGAATGAATGGAACATGACCCATATCTTGAAAAAAATGAAAAAATATGTGAAAGTATGAATATGAAATTTAATTTAATTTATATTTACACCTATTTTAGACATTTTGGTTATATTAAAGGTAACATGATTTAATCAACATGGCTCACCAACTGACAGTTGTATGTATGTATGTAGCTATGCACAGGTAAGAGAAAGAACTGACTCAAACCCATAGTTTAAATGTGATACAGTTTAAACTGAATACTGAATTTGTTACAGGCCTATTTTTGGCAAATTATGGTACATTAAAGAGCTCAAGGGATGTAATTATTTTGGTAACCTACTGATAGTTCCCATCTGTCTGATTGTTTCTTTGTGTTTGTGCTGAATTGGACCAATGGGCTGTGTTCTCATGATCTGAGTTTGAACCTGATTTCAGCTTTGTTCTTAACTATGTTATTTGCAGAAGAAGCCATGATCTGATTGATCTGATGGAAAGTATTGACCTTTGTGAATGCATATGGGTCTGCACATGTGGAAGCGGGAGTGAGAATGATATAATCCATAGTTTAGAGCTTGACCCAAAGATTTCAGTGTTTGATCTGGGCATTATGAGTATTTGACTCAGTTTGGCTACACATTTCAAAGGCCATAGATAAACTTGACCACAATTCAACCAAGTGCAAGTGCAGATCTCTATAAATGTATTGTCTGACCCATTTTAGCTAATGTTTTTACAGTCAACCTGAAATCACCACTTACCTTTTTTTTAAAAAACCAAATCAAAAACTACATTATTTTATGCCTTAGTAACATCAAGCATGGTTCACCATAACGTAAAATCATTTCCATTTTTACTGAAATATATTGACTATTCCCTTGAAAGCTAAAAAAAATTAATAAATAAATTGAAGTTTTATTACCTTGCTCTGCTGGAGGGGATTGGGGAAAAATACTATTATCCAGCCTCACCTATCAAAGAAATGACTCTGACTAGCTCACAGATCCTCCCTGATAATGTTTGGAATGGAAGGAAAACTGTTAAACTGGAATGATCTGACTGATTCACTTAGCTATAGACTTCTCTGAGTGTGTGTGCACCTTAACTGTGTACTTGCATTTGAATGAATTTGACCCATAGTTAGAATTCAAACCAATGTGTGTGTGTGTGTTTAGTGCTTTCATCTCTAACACACTAGAATGTTTTCATTCAACAAGCATTCTAGCTATGTAAAGCACCAGGGAGCAGTGATGGGGAAGGCACCTTGCTCAAAGGTACCTCAGGGCAACCTACTGGTCTGAGATTCAAACCCATAACCTTTCGATCCAGGGGCCAATTCCCTTACCACTAGGCCATCGCTGCCACAAGGACACCATAGCCAGGCTTCTGTTTCTGCGGAAAAAAACTTGACATTGTGTTTCTACTTCTTTATCCTCTGCATAATCTGTGAATGTAATCTGCTGTAAACCTATGAAGACTGTCAGAGAGATCAAAAGACACAGGCTGCTGAGCAACTGATGGGAAAATACTGACTGCATACAAATCCTGTATATGACAATGTGGATATTCAAGATACATTCAGATGTATAATTTAAAGTTAAATACAAACATTCTTACAAGCATACAAAATTAAACAAATAGTACATCAAAGCATCAGATAGACGTAACAGATAGCAGATCCATTTGCAGATATTTTTTTTCCCACCATATATCACTGTCTCATAATTTTCACATGTATTATTGTCTTTTTAATTAAAGTTATAAAGCTTTATAAATAAAGTAAGAATGTTCAAAGGATAAGCTAATATAAAAAGATTATATATCAAACAAAACTCAAAGAGTAACTGTTATTTAATATCCTGCCTCTGAAAGAAAATTCTAAATAATTGTCTCTTAAAGTAATGCTTCAATGTTATTTGTACCACATATTTTTTTTATTTGTCACTAATTTATTTTAAGTGGCTGTGGTTTCATGATGAGGGTTGGCATCTGTCGTATAAAATTGCACTGAATCCTCCGCCACATCATGTAATGAAGCAGGAATGTTTCTCGGATCTTTAGAACTGCCGCTGAATTGGCTTGGACCTGTGCTTTGCATGAGGGGGTTTATGGGGGCAAAAAGACCCTGCAAGCGTTTAAATCCTACCTGCAATAAATTAAGCTGTATTTGCTTTACTGCTGCATTGTCTTGCCAACACCTCTTTAAGTCAACAAAGATTAACTTTACAACCTTTACGCACCTTATCCAAACTTGTAAGAATAATGTTTTCATCCAAATCTACTCATCCAAATCTACTATTAATTTTTGTGGTTATGAAATGCTGACCATTGATCTGTATTTACTTCAAAATTATCTTTACCAACTGCAAGCATAAAAACACATTGTGAGTCTAATAAAAATGGTAATATCTTTTTCCAAAATGAATTTCTTTCTTCAATACTCCACAAAAACTGGTTTTAAGAGTGTTTTTTAATTGATTAAAAATGAAAGATTGAAAGATCTCATTTACTTAAGTATTCACAGCTTTTGTTATGACACTAGCAATTGAGCTCTGGTGCATAATTCTTCCATTAATAATTTTTGAAATGCTTTTAAAGTTTGATTAGAGTCTAACTGAGCCTAACTGAACTCATTCTACATAATTAGGAAAGGCAAACTATAAATCAAAAGAAAGTCTCACAATTGATGATGTATGTTTGAATAAACAACATTTAAATTGGGTTTCAAATTATGTCAAGGCAAAGATCTGGGGCAGAATACAAGAACATTCATTGTCTTAAAGCATGATAGCCTCCATCATTCTCAAATGGAAGAGATTTGGAACCATTGGGGGTGATGGGAGGTTGATCAGACAGGTAAACTAGGGCCCAAAGGTCATTAATGTGAAGTGAAAGTGACTATTTGTCATTGTGAAACAGCACAATAGAGTGAACCACAACAAAAGGCATTCTCTGCATTTAACCTATACACACTGTGTAGCAGGAGGCAGCCATGTCAAGTGCCCCAGGAGCAGTCATGGGGTTGGTACCTTGCTCAAGGGTACTACTGGTCTGGGATTCAAACCCATGACCTTCTGATCCTGGACTCCACTAGGCTACTGTTGCCCCAACTAGTCCACCGCTGCCCTAGTTATTATTATGAATAAAATCAAGATCCAAGGCAGTGGTTGCCTAGTGGTTAGGGAGTTGGCCCCCAGATCGGAAGATTATGGGTTTAAATCCCTTACCAGTAGGTTGCCCTGAAGTACCCTTGAGCAAGGTATCATCCCCACCACTGCTCCCTGGTGCTTTACATAGCTTTACATAGCTTTACATCGAGTCGAATGCTTGTTGAATGAAAAGATTCTAGTGTGTTAGGGGTGAAAGCACTAAACACACACACACCAATTGGGTTGAATTCTAACTATGGGTCAAATTCATTTAAATGCAAGTAGAATTAATTAAGGTGTACACATACTCAGAGAAGTCTATAGCTACGTGAATCAGATCATTCTAAATAAATAATTTTCCTTCCATTCCAAACATTATCAGGGAGGATCTGTGAGCTAGTTAGAGTCATTTCTTTGATAGATGAGGCTGGATAATAGCATCCCCCCCTTAGGTTCCAGCCCAGTCCTAGGTGGATTTACTTGTATGTTTAGGGTCATTGTCATGTTGCAGGGTCCAGTTCTGCTTTAATGTTCTTACAGATGGTATCACATGTTCCTTGTGCACCTGATGCACGGTAGAATTCATGGTGGACTCTTTGATGGTGAGTTGGCCAGGTCCTGCTGCATCAAAGCATCTCCAATCCATGACACTTCCACCTCCACGCTTTACAGTTGATATGAGGTTCTTATCTCGGAATGCTGTATTTGGTTTATGCCAGACATATCCTCTGTTCTGGTGTCAAAATAATTCATTATTAGACTCATCTGTCCAAAGAACATTATTCCAGAAGTCATGGTCTGTGTCTACGTTCTGTCTGGCAAACTTCAGTCTGGCCTTGAGGTTTCTCCTAGAGAGCAAAGGTTTCCTCCTTGCACACCTCCAAGTTGTGTAGTCTCTTTCTGATTGTAATGAATGCACTTTCACATCAACAGTAGCAAGAGCCTAATGTAGGTCTCGTGACGACTTTTTAGGGTTTTTAAAGACTTAATTTAGCATCTTGCAGTCTGCACTCGGGGTGAACTTGGATGGCTAGACCTGGGTATGTTAGCAGTTGTTTTGGACGTCTTTAGAACTTGTAGACTATTTTCTGGACAGTGGAATGGCAGATTGCAAATTCTTTTGAGAACTTTTTAAATCCCTTACCAGACTTATAAGCTGCTACATTTTTTTTTCTGAAGGCCTCAGATAGCTCTTTTGATCTCACCATGGTCTTCCCTCCTTCAAAATGCTGAGTAATAATGTTCACCTGTGTGCACCTGTGTGTGATTTGAGCCATTATAATTGTGAATAAAGGTGGGGGGTGTCCTAATTTCTTCCTCACCCAAAATCGCACTTTTGTAGAATTATACAATTTACAAAAGATTTTGAAAAGTCTTTTCTTCAGTTTCAATTGTTTAGTTCTATTACTTGAATTTCCCAGTATTGTTAAAATTGAGATTCAATATCCATATATCCAATAATGTTTATAAATAAATGTAAACATTATATAATGTTTATATATAATGTTTGTAAATAAACACACAGGTTTTCATAGGGTGTCCTGATTTTTTCACATGACTGTAGCAGAAAAATGTTCCTAGACCAGTTATAAGGTTAAGCTTTATGTATTCTGTTTTACCTTAAGTGGAACACAAGCCACATCACTATACAGCACTGTTTTACCAGAACGTTACAGTTAATAGAGAATAAAATAGCATACACATTTAAGTAAATCCTGCAAAAGTATTGGTTATTGTATAATGATTATTTATTAACACAAAACCAAAGTCAAATTTTCTTGCAACCTTTGCACATTATTATTTTTTATCACAATTATTAAATCATTTGAATAAAGGCAACAGCAATAAATAGATTAGTTTTGCAACATTGTATTCTTTAAAGCATTGTGTCAGCTAAAAGCCTAATTTTGCCCTGAATAGAGCTGATCAACTAAGACTTGCCTCAAATTTGGTTTGATAACTTACTTTTTCACTGGAACTACAAAGCTGTAGCTAATAAATAATGGATGCTTTTGGTCATCAATTACCATTGAGTAAACAGCATGCCTGCAAGTCATTACACACTTGCCACAAACTGAGATTGTGTCAATTAAATTATTGCACAAACCATTACATTAGCCTCAACTCTTGTCAAATAGGTCCTTTAATATTGACTGGTGTAAACATTTGCTTTTCAATTTGATGGTCTTGATGGTACTAATTGACTCAGTATCAACCGGTGGATTAAACAAGGATAAAAATCTCTAGGAAGCCCTAATCAATTGTCCCAGTCTTTCATGCAAACTACAGTAGATTTGAATTGCTAATTCTGAGTGGATGTTAACCTTGAAAATCATCTCTCATGTGTTTGTCTTCTGTATGTCCCTGATGAAGCTAACAGCAACAAACACAAGCATGTTTTGTGTTCTCTTACACCTTCTTTATGTTGGTATGCCAGTGTATGAGTGTATCTGTGTGTGGTACATGGAGGATGGAAGCATAAACATTTTGTCATTATAGGGACCTTTGGTTGTACTCCATGAGTTAAAGCCGTGATGCAAAAACAGCAACTGAAAAGTAAAAGAGGACACAGAAGATCCTTACGCTGAGTCCCACTTATTGTTTCCAAGAATATCCAAGATATTCCAGTAATGTTATCACCGTGGCGATGTTTACATGGCTGCAAGTCACTGACACTTGCATAGCAGCAATTTTGCTCTGAAGCATGACACACAGAGGTGACTTTTTCAACAACAAGAGGATATAACATCATGCTGTGCAATTACATGAAAAATGTTCTTTAAAATAGTTACATTAAAAATAATTACAAAGCCTTAAGACACAAGGCAGTGGTTAGTGACCAGACACGATGATAGGAAGGGCACGCGTCAAGTCTCAGACCAGGAGGTTGCCGTCCCTAATGCTGCTCCCTGGTGATGCATCTATCTGTCTATTGCTCTGCATTTGTGTGAGTGATGGGTTAAATGTAAAGAAGCATTTGTTTGGGGTTTGAGTGCTGTGCTGTGGTGTCTTCACAATAATAATAATAATAACCTGGAAGTCTTTTTCGCTGTCCGCATATTGATTTGGCTAAAGTTTTACAGGGGACACGAAATGTGCACCGCGATATAGCGGGGGATTACTATAGTACAGCCTTCCTCAAACAATTAAACTTTGACACCCATGATGTCTCAGTATTATGTCTGTAGATCAGTGATTCAGAACCTGAATGTGTGCAATATGTCTTCCCAGTCATATCAAAACACAGCAAATTCATATTTTGTATTTTACTGATTGATTTATGGGATTATTTATAGTATTGGATTAGATTAGATTAGAGAAAGATCCAGCAGTAGGCGGAACGATATCACATAAGCAGACAAAAAGAGAAATTGTTTTTTTTTTATCTTTTTTCAATAAGTTTGCCTTTAGACTGCACTGGTATGTAATATCGGCATGTATTTAAGCATCCAGTTAAATGTTGTCAAATCCCAATTTACAATGTACTGCATTACATCACAACAGTTGAATCAACACAACAGTGAATGAGATTTCACAGCCAGATACTATTCCAGTGTGTGTGTGTGTGTGTGTGTGTGTGTGTGTGTGTGTGTGTGTGTGTGTGTGTGTGTGCGTGTGTGTGTGTGTGTGTGTGTGTTATATAATAGCGGCCACCCAAAATATGGCTCAGTTTGGCATGACCATCGAAGAGCATTTTAGTTTTGGCAGGCTGCACTGATTTACCAGTTTTTTCTTTGTTTTGTTTTTTTTTTCTCTTGTTCAGAGGACATATACATATACAGCTGCCTCTTGTGTTTTCTAGGATAGAGGGAGTGTAACAGATGAGAGAGAGTGTGAGCAAGAGAGCGAAAGAGAGATAGAGAGAGAGAGAATCTATTGAAATGAGAGGATTAGTCCCCTCTAAATGACTGTGACATTTCAACATTGAATGTCCAGAACTGCAAAAATAAGTTGTTTCCCCCTTTAATGTGATCAGTCAGGTTGGACAATCATTATCCAGTGACCTGGTGTGAGAGCTAATGTTTATGGATTCTGAGATTATTATATATAATCCACTCATGAGGGTCATTTCAGGGCAGAGGTGTGCCCAATGCCCAGAAGGCTTTTGCCTGTCTAGTCTGACCCTATTGTAAAGGACCAGCAATGCAATTAATGCAGTACTGCTGCACCCACACACACACACACACACACACACACACACAGGAGACGTTTGTTGGACAAATAAAGTCACTTCATAATGTAAGTTTATATACAAATAAGCACAAATATGGGATGTGTTTTGTTGTGTTATTTTTGTGATGGTTTAGACTGGGGCAGTATGATGACACTAAAATGAGTAATTACAAAAAGGAGTAAAAGTTTATTCTTGTTTAATAATTAGTCTTGTTTTCAGTGTAGTGGAAGCATGTAAAATGGCATTGATCCAGCTCACTGATAACAACTTATTAACAACTTATTGTTAATGCATTACTTTTAATGCATTTTCTGTTGATTTCCTGAAGAAAATGCGTTGGAAAAATATGTTAATATTTATATTTTTTAATTAAAAAAAGAGAAACAAAATGTTTGCATGCAGCTGTATTTTTAGGATTCAACTTCTGCTGACAAAAAGCCCACAAACTTTCCTGGTTTCAACTTCCACCTAACATGCTGTTCCCCTTACCTTACACTAATGCATTTGATTCAGTCAAGGAATTCTAAAGAAGTTAATTAGCAGGACCAGGTGTGCCCTGCTGTGGTTGGAACTAGTCTGAGCAGGAAGTTAGATCAGTGAATGAGTGTTCACTGTTAACACTAATAATCTCAAAGATCTGTTTGAAATCATTTAACAGCGGCATTTTAGCAAAGTGTGTGATTAAGAAAATGCAGTTTATCATATTTCTCTTTGCTGATCAACCACACTTGGTGTAAAGAGGCAAAAATGGTGTTTTTTGGTGATGGTGATGTTTTTTCACAAAACTATGGCATGAGTGTCACATGTGAGTGTGTGGCATGTGAATCACTGAATCTGAGTGGACAGCAAGTGGCTCAGTTCCCTGCTATGTGTGTAGGTATATAATCTGATGTTTTTTGTTCATAGCCATGTCCTCCTCTGTTTAAAAAAAGAAACTGTGGTTTTCTTTTTAGCAGCCCACGGAAGAGCATGTGCTCCCGGAAGAGTGTGCACTGCACGTAAATCCCTCAGTATTGTGTATGGCAGTGTAATGCGTTTTCATGGGTGCATGTGTTCACTGGAATAAACCTCCAGTCTCCCACACACTGCATTGCTCTCACACTGTCTGTAAAGCCGCTCTGATGGGGGAGCACTCATTGACTGCCTCTCTGATGTTATTTTGGAAGTGAGCTCCGGGCATGCATGTGGGGGGGTTCTAATGGGAAACGCTGAGGCTGGATGTTCTGTTCTGAAGTGGAACACCATATTTGGGTCAGGTTGCTGGAGGTGGGCTCATATTTTACCCAGATTAATCCAGATTAATGAAACAGCATCAGGAAGATTGCCACTATATGAACAAAAAGCAAACATAAAGCAAATGAGCTGCAGCAGCAGGACCATGGGCTTACTGCATCCTCTTACTTTAGTCATGGACAAAATTACTAATTGCTGATGTTGTTTTTTTTTTTTTCCACAAAATGGATAAAAGTTTAAACATTTATAGTTTTCCCTTTGTCCCAGCAATAGTTAAAGATATGTGCAAACCCATACTCTTATCCAGCGTTGGCCTAGTGGTTAGGGAATAGGTCCCAGGTTAAAAAAATAGTCTGTTTGAATCCCAGACCGATAGACTGAGGGTACCCTTTGACATGTTACCATTAATTGAAAGCATCAACCAAGTCGCCATCACTGTAATTTCATGCATAGCTTTTACAAGAAACATTTTATCTGCAGCCCATTTGGTATAATGTTGAAAAAGAGTGTGGCAGAAAGTCTGCATAAATGCACTTCTGCTGGCAAACAGAAGAACAACTAAATTTGTGACCTGCTACTTCAGACAGGAACAAAAACATTCTGTAAATATAATGAAGGTGAACCTGATACCATAAAATATAATTGTATGACTGTCCATAATAAGAAGGCTACGATAACTAGTAGCAGTAGTAGAGTTTTTATTTTAATTTAATTTCATAATCTCTAAGAGAATAGGAAAATACTTATTATAACGTTTGCTGGGTTTAGCACTTATTTTTCTCACCTAATGATACCATGACAATGTTGGGTTTTTAAGCTTAAAGAGTTTGACCTGTATTTCTTAGGCTAAGGATGTGTTTTCTGCAATTATAGTTTGTTACAGTATAAAATATTGGCGCTCACTTAACCTAAGCCTCATATTTGTCAGGTCTTACTCTTAGTTCTTGTTAATTTCCCAGTATTCACTGTATTCAAATCCATTCTGGATGCTGCAGCAGGGGCACTGCACCTCCCAAGGCTCTGAAAGATTACACTGGTTTGCTCTGCTGTAACTCAGGCCAGAGTAAGGGCTATTAGCCTCACAATCCATCAGATGGCGAGTGACCTTCATCAGCATTGCTTTGACCTCTGCCATCTCCTGCTGCATTCATGAGCGCGCTCTCCTTTCATGTACATCATATCCATAATCATCAGAGGGATATGGCAACCTAGGTGGCCAGGTTACACACAAACACACACATCCCACACACCTCCATGCCTAAAGTAGTGCATTTGGAGACAGTGTCCGTGCTCATTAAGTGAACTAATACATTGACCATCCACATAATTAAAACCACTGACATAAACTGAAAAATATGGACTCAATTATAAAAGTGATTAAAAAGCCACATAGGTGGGATATGGCTAGTGGCTAGTCCTTGAAGTTGATGTGTAAGAACTAGGAAAAATGAAAACAATAATGATAACAATAATAATAATTTATAGAGTGTGCATTCATGTATTTAGAAACAGCTCAAAGTGCTTATATATATAATTTTTTAAATACATTTTATAAATAATTTAGGCAGGTGTGGAAAAAATGCTGTAAACAAAGAATGCTTTCAGAAATATAAATAATGATTGTTTATTTTTTATCAATTTACAAAATGCAAAGTGAGTGAACAAAAGAATCTAAATCAAATCAATATTTGGTGTTAATACCTTTTGCCTTCAAACCAGCATCAACTCTTATGGCCCCCACAGAGCCCTGATCGCAACATCATCGAGTGTGTCTGGGATTACATGAAGAGACAGAAGGATGTGAGGAAGCCTACATCCACAGAAGATCTGTGCTTAGTTCTCCAAGATGTTTGGAACAACCTGTTATGAAGGCAAAGGGTGGTCACACCAAATATTGATTTGATTTAGATTCTCTTTTGTTCATTCACTGCATTTTGTTGATTGATGAAAATAAATGATTAACATTTTTGAAAGCATTCTTTGTTTAGAGCACTTTTGCACAGTACTGTATATAAAAAAAAAATAAAAAAAAAAATATATATATATATATATATATATATATATATATATATATATTACAAAAAAAAATGAAAGGAACACTTTTAATTAATCATAGTATAGTATCAAGTCAATTAAACCTCTGGGATGTTGATCTGGTCAGTTAAGTAGCAGAGGGGGTTGTTAATCAGTGTCAGCTGTTTTGGTGTTAATGAAATTAATACCACTAAAGGGGCAACAATGAGATGACCCCAAAAATAGGAATGGTTTTGTAGGTGGAGGCCACAGACTTTTTTCCCTCCTCATCTTTTTTGACTGTTTTTCAGTAGTTTTGCATTTGACTAGGTTCACTGTCACTACTGGTAGCATGAGGTGATACCTGGACCTTACAGAGGCTGCACAGGCAGTCCAACTCCACCAGGATGGCACATCACTACGTGCCATTGCCAGAAGGTTTGCTGTGTCTCTCAGCACAGTCTCAAGTGCATGGAGGAAATTCCAGGAGACACGCAGTATCTGCATCCTGTGCAAGCAAGAACAGGATGAGTACTGCCAGAGCCCTACAAAGTGACCGCCAGTGGGCCACTGGCATGAATGTCTTTGACCAAAACATTCAAAACAGACTTCATGAGGGTGGCCTGAGGGCCCGACGTCCTCCGGTGGGCCCTGTGCTCACTGCCAGGCACTGTGGAGCTCGAATGGTATTTGCCAGAGGACACCAGAATTGGCAGGTCCAGCACTGGCGCCCTGTGCTTTTCACAAATGAGAGCAGGTTCACTCTGACCTCATGTGACAGATGTGAAAGGGTCTGGAGAAGCTGCAGTGAACGTTATGCTGCCTGCAACATTGTTTAGCATGATTGGTTTAGTGGTAGGTCAGTGTTGGTCTGGGGAGGCATATCCATGGAGGGACACACAGACCTGTACAGAATAAACAATGGCACCCTGACTACCAGGTATAGGGATGAAATCCTTAGACCCATTGTTGGACCCTTCGCTGGTGCAGTGGGTCCTGAGTATGCAGGCAGTTCCTGGAGGATGAAGGAACTGATACCATTGACTGGCCTACACAGTTGCCTGACCTAAATCCAATAGAACATCTCTGGGACATAATTTTTAGGCCATTTCAGTGAAATGGACTAACCTGCTGCATTAGTTTTTCAGTTTAAATAAACTTGGTGACTTCGAATTAAGCCCTCTGCAGGTAAATAATTTTAATTTTCATCAAATGATGTGGAATCCTTTGTTCCAAACACATCCATATACATATCAGTATGGATATCCAGCATGATTTTTTTTTTCCAATTGATCAAAATTGTTTTCAAAGTGTTCCTTTGTTAATATTTTAGAGCAGTGTATATATTACAGATCAAAATAAGTTACACTGTGAAGATAAAAACGTGCTAATAGAAAGCTCTGCTAAAACAATTTAACTTGTTTTTAAAAACTGCTAGCTGTATTCTAGCAGGCATTTATCAAAACAATTAAGAATTTGTGGTGTTCTTGTTTTTTCAAAAGTGTCAAAGCATGAACAAGCTTTAATCCAGAAGATGTATATACATATGGCAATAAATTGCTTACAGAAATTAATATGCAAATAATATTTGCAAGGTATTTGGTATATTGGGCAGCGGTGGCCTAGTGGTTAGGGCGTCAGCCACATGATCGGAGGATCAGGGGTTCGAACCCCTTCCCAGTAGGTTGCCCTGAGGTACCCTTGAGCAAGGTGCTGTCCCCATCACTGCTCCCCGGGTGCTTTCAATAGCAGCCCACTGCTGCACATATGTGTATTGGTGAAATGCAGAGAGTGAATTTCCCATTCGTGGGATTATAAATAAAGGATTGTTATTATTATTAGTAGTAGTAGTATTTCTCAGCATCTGCAGGTATACATAAAAAATGTTAAATGTTTTCAAGCATCCATGGTGATCAGGCAGAGCCTCTGAAAACTCCACTCACACTTCGATGTTGCGAATGGATTATTATTGATTCTTTCCTCTCAAATGCTACACTCAAAAAAACAGGAACTATGCATTTTTCATTTGTACAGAGAGATAACATCTGACTAAAATGCATCTGAGACCACCTTCTGAATTGGTTATGTGTGTTAATAAGTGTTTTTACAATGATATAAGTGCTCAGACCCCATCCAGAAATAATTATGATATTTTTAACACTTCAAAAGTAAATATTTTTGTTTTGAGCAGTTTATTTTCTGTCATTTTCTAAATTCCACTGCAGCTACAGCCCCTACAAAAATCCTGAAGAACATTATCTGGATGATAACGGCTTAATGACTGCACCCAGAAGTTTGACCAGAAATGCTGAACCCTTAAAGGCAGACGCAAATACAATTTCTTCAGTTTAACTTGAGGCAGTAGGCCCATTCAAAGTGGATGCAAAGCATATTCATAGGCTGCATACTCTTACACTAGAATATCTCAATTAGGGTGTAAGATTTTGAGTCTGAATTGTCTAAGACCTCAAACAGCTTTTGCTGTTATGCTAAAATGGAAGGTGTTTTGCTATAATGGCAGGTAATGCCACTCACTTTAGTTTTCTTGTATCTTTGGAACAATGATATGGCATTAACTGTCAGTAGAATTATTGTGGACAGTGCAAGCCATGTGCCTTAAAATTGTTGCACTCACAGGTAAACCCACCTTTAATATATTTGGCTATCACCTGATAATGAGTTAGCTAGCAGCAGCATTTTCGACTGAATTCTCATTGGATGGAGATGCAGTTTTGGAGATATGTGGAGAGGAGCTTTTTTTTTTTTATAGAAAAAGGCTTTTCCTTCATCAATGTTTTCTCATTACAATGTCCAGTGCATCATATATCATTTAGCCTGTCTATTATAAATGAAGCCAGTGTTTCTCTTACTTGTGATGAACAGATTAAATAAATATAAATTAAATACAAATATTAAGCTCATTTCATCACAACACATCGCTACTCTGAATTTTATCTGATATTCCAGTAAGACAACCAGATCCTGTCAGGGCATGAAAGTAAATAGCGTCAATGATGCGCTGGATTTACTCAGGGTTTCGGGGCAATAAAGCTATTGTTCTTTTTTTCTGTGGAGGAGTTTCTAAAAGCGTATTTTGCACTTAATTACCAAATTTGTGAACATTTTATTCTCTGAAGAAAATGAGCGCATGAAGCAGTGTCTTATTTTACTGTGAAAAAATAAATAGTCAGAGGTGATGAATGCTATTAAATTGAGACATGATTGGTTGTCATAGTACATTCACAATGTCTTACATTGTCAGAAATTGTCGTGGTCTGTAAGAGATATCACAACCTCATGCAGTTTTAAGCTAACTGGGGCCATAAGCCATAATTAAACCTTGGGGTGAGTGGGAAAACTGTAAATGAGATTTATTTTCTGTCTTATGAATGAGCAAAGAAAGTATTCAGTATTGTTTTCCTGCATTGATGAGTCAGCTTCTCTGTCTGAGGTGACTGCTGCCCTCAAGCTTTTGTGGCTGAACACTGATTTGACTTACACTCATGTGAGTCACACTCATTTTTTCTAAAGTATCAATAACCAAAGCATTTTTTACTCTGATGTCAGTATTAAAGGTTCACAATTTTCTGAAAACATTCTGTTAGTATGTTATAGTATTCAAATGTTATGGCCACTATTTTATGGGATGCATATTTTATCTGAATACTAATACTATGATTCCAGTCGAAAATATTACAAATTTAATAAAATACAAAATGCAAATATTGCAGTGTATCAGTTTGAAACCACTAACAAGCCCTTGCATGTCAAATCACAATCTCACGAAGAGTGCCACAGCTTAGATGGTCACACCAGTCAGGACCCTCACTAAACCTTTCTAACCATTTTGTAGGTGTTGTATGTACATTGCATCAATGACAGCAAACAAAATGAAGAGTGTATCTGGGCTCTTGATATCTCATGCATTCTGTTTTTCTGGAACAAATGTGTGGATTGTTGCGGAACACTATCCCTCACTGTTTCAAGTGTATCTACTTTTTGCACTTTTCATCTGTGCTAAGACACAGAAGCTTCTTTTATCCCCCTGCCATTGTAAACATGTTTCTCTTCTTTCGGTAGGGGAGATTTTGTGGCTTTGTCTTGCTTTGATTTTCTTCGCAGTGCAAGGGCATGAAGCAAAGAGGCAGGCGATTACTCTGGCTCTGGAGATGATACAAGTGCAATGCGGATCAATAGAAAAGCACGTTAGAGGGAATTATGGGCCGTGATTGCTTTTACGTAAATCAGCTTCACTTCTGACGAGAGGCAAACACATACACTAGCTTTCTTTTGAGACTCGTCTGTAGAGATTCTTCCTTTGAGGCAAGATACAACAGGATAGTCTTTAGCTGGACTGATTATAGTCCCTCAGGGAACAGGCCAGTGCATCATTTCACAGTTATGAATTATTTTTTAGACTCTATTAACTGTAAATCCAAGGGAGTTGGCGTAAGACGGTGTATGCTTTTCCTTTTAAATGTACATCTTTGACATAAGACATACTTCTAAAACTGCTTTCCTCATCTGGCTGATAATCATTTACAGTTTTTATCACAATTTCAAACTGTTCAGTCACAGCCTCGTTGTCACCACCACTTGAACACATTGTGAAAGAAATGTATCACAGTTTTAAACATTTAGGAAATGGTTTTGTACATTCGGGCTAATTTGTACATTTACGGCATTTTGCAGACGCTCTTATCCAGAGCAACTTCCATGTCCTAATTACAGGGACAGTCCCCCTGGAACAAGTCAGGGTTAAGGGTCTTGCTCAGGGACCCAGTGGTGGTAGTGCTTGAGGTGGGATTCGAACCTGGGACATCTTGAGCCATAGGTTCATAGGCAAGTACCCTACCACTAGACCACCACCACCCTACATCATGTACCACTATACTATACTATACTTTTCCATACTAGGGATTTTCTTTTTAAAGGGCCCATGGGGCAGCGGTGGCCTAGTGGTTAGGGAGTTGGCACCACATCGGAAGATTGTGGGTTCGATTCCCACCCCAGTGGGTTGCCCTGTGGTACCCTTGAGCAAGGTACCGTCCCCGTCACTGCTCCCTGGGCGCTTTCAATAGCTGCCCACTGCTGCACGGTGTTTGTGTGCATGGGTTAAATGCAGAGGTGGGGCAGCGGTGGCCTAGCGGTTAGGGCGTTAGCCACATGATCGGAGGATCGGGGGTTCAAACCCCTTCCCAATAGGTTGCCCTGAGGTACCCTTGAGCAAGGTACCGTCCCCGTCACTGCTCCCCGGGCGCTTTCAATAGGTGCCCACTGCTGCATGGGTTTGAGTGTGCATGGGTAAAATGCAGAGGTCCAATTTCGTTGTGGTTCATGTGTGCTGTGCCGTGACCTCGCAATGACAAGGGTAGTCACTTTTCACTTTCACTTTTTCACAGAAAAACACATTTTCCTTCCTGGTTAAAGTTAGAGTATGATGAAGTATGTAAATATTGTTTAAAAAAATAATTGTACCATTCATTTAGATAATCAGGTCAATTTGATGAGCCGTACAGTTCATGTGGAGTTATTGTTTTTGGGATATCAGAAAAATCAACACGATGATATGTATCCACCTAGTCAGCCTATAGGAAATTCCATCCACAGATCCATCCACAGAGACACATCCACAGAGCACACATACTTAATGATTATGTACAATTATTTGCTGTTTTCTAAAAAAGCAGTTGCTAATTTGAGGTTTGGTTAAAAAAAAAAATGTAGTTTTAGTCTTTTTTGTAAATGTCTCCTGAATTATATATTGAACTTCATTATGATCAATCACTTCTCTAAATAGCTTAATCTCTTGCATACAATAACATTATTTTTGCTTTGCTGAACTTGAAAAAGGCTTAAAAAGTTCAGCCCTGTATATTTTTAGTCACTTCTATCAACTAAGCAACTCATAAACGAGTTCTTGTGTTTAAAAGCAGGGAGCCAGAAGTTGCTACACACCATGCTTTTTGTTTAACTCATTTCTGAAGTTCGTTTTCATACTTCCTGGACATTATTAGTATAGTAATTATTCTTGATTATCCAAATTTGACTTAGTCAAACCTTTTGATTCAATGTGTGATGATTTAGGCATGTTTGCACAAGTGTCATTTACTTATTAATTACATTCTATTCACAGTCCCAGTGCTTCACTTAAGAAGCACACTTAACATGTTTTGACTGATCAGCCATATCTGAGGTCAAGGAAAAGACTGCATCCATAAGACTGTTTGCTGATCTATTGCTTTAAAACAGGTTGCAGTAAATGAGCAGCATGACTCTTCTGTTCTTTTTGGTTGTTGTTTTTTTTTTGTTTTGTTTTTTTTATTTGATAAACTTATGGGTTTATCTGGAAAGGATTTTTAATTCTTCCGTTCTCACAGAAAGGTCTGGATCACAGAGATTTGGGCCTACTGCCCAAAATAAGTCATCCTGTGTAAACAAATGAGTAGGCAGCTTCACACTGGTGGATGGTGGTGTATGAGATGGCGTTCCTGGAGAGGAAGCTTCTGAGGAGAGGAGGAGGACAGTGACCAATGGGCCGTCTGTCCACTTGCTTATCAGGCACTCTGCAGGCACTTACTCTGTCAGCAGTAGAAATAGAGGAGTACCTCACTCTCTCTCTCTTTCTATTTTTCTCTCTTTCTGTTTTTCACTCTCTTCCTTCTTAGTCGGTTTTGTTCGGTTTTCTGACTCTCTCTCTTTCTCTTACACTGTGTGCACAATTATGAGGGAGGGTGTGGCCTGAGGAGATCAACACCCTATATCAAGGTGTGCATAGTTATTAGGCAGCTTATTTTCCTCAGACAAAATGAAGGAAGGAAAGAGCAAAAAATACACTGAAAATCAAACATTGGTAAAAAAAAAAAAATGTAATCTTTCAGAGGGATGCAGTATTCTTGAAGTTCCTCAGCTAACAGAACCATCAAACGGTTTGTTGCAAATAGTCAACAGGGTTGCAGGAAACATGTTTAGAAATAAAGATGCAAATATTTGAGAAGAATAAAACGTGACGCTACCAAGAACCCATTATCTTCCAGTACTGTCATATTCCAGAACTGTTAACTACCTGGAGTGTCCAGAAGTACAAGGTTTTCAGTGCTCAGAGATATGGCCAAGGAAAGGAGGGCTGAAACCCCACCACCACTGAATAAGACACATAAGTTGAAACATTAAGATGGGGCCAAGAAATATCTCAGAACAGATTTCAAAGGTTTTATGGACTGATGAGATGAGAATGACTCTTGACGGACCAGTGGGATGGCCCTGTGGCTGGATCAGTACCCAGATACTGGCTCGCCAGGAAAAGCCTTAAAGATGAAAGAACAATGACATGACCCCCTTCCTCACCTGAACTAAACCCTATTGAGAACTTGTGGACCTTCTTAAATTGGAGGTTTATGGTGGAAGGAAAACAGTCCACCTCTCTGAACAGTGTCTGGGAGGCTTTGGTTGCTGCTGCACAAAAAGTTGATCATCAACAGATCAAAAAACTGTCAGAATCCTTGAATGGAAGGTTTATGGTTTATTGAAAAGACAGGTGGCTTTATTGGTCATTGATTTTTTTTCTTAAATGTCAGGAAAAAAAATTGTATTTGTATATTTTGAATTGTTTATTTATTTTTCCCACTTTAACAGATAAACCAAAGAGATGGATTCTCTGTCTCTGTCTCTGTCTCTGTCTCTCTCTCTCTCTCTCTCTCTCTCTCTCTCTCTCTCTCTCTCTCTCTCTATCTCTTTCTCTTTAGCTTTGTTATTATGATTGTTCTTTAAAGTGATTAGAATTTTATTTTAATGTTTAGTTGTGCTTGTAGTGTGATTTACAATAACGGATTTTCTTCTTAAATAACTAAAATCAGAGAAAACCCATTTTTCCTTCCTGTTTAAATATAGAGTAAATATTGAACAAGTTTAAAACATAAAAAAAGAATTATACCATTTATTCAGATAATCAGTTCAGTCCATATGTGGAGCCATTGTTTTTGGGATGTCAGAAAAACCAACATATCTGTCTAGTCATCCTATGGAAGATTCCATCCACCTGTTTATGTTTTAGAAAGATGACTTCAGCCCAGATTTAAGGAGGCACAGTACAGGTCAGTCAAACAGAAAAGTGTGCATTTGTTATGCCTAAGACTAATATAACCATATATTTGCTAAATCATCAGTGTACCTACACATCTTGATTTTTTTATGTAATGATATTAGTGGTGAATTTTAAATTTTTTTATTTTAAATTTAGCTTTTTTGTTTACTCTGCCATCTAAAAATATATTTTAGGCCAAAATTAAATATAAAATTCTTTACTAAGATCAAAACCAACTTTGAATTACTTACTTTTAATTTTTTTCATTGTATTTTTTTCCTTTGTGTTTCTCAACTGACAAAGTCTCCTCTGATTGATTTTTGACCTGTCAACAAGTCAAGGGACAATTTGTTTTAGCACTTTCCGAAGACATTGATTTTTCTGAATTTTTTTCTAATGTGATTCATCTATAAATCTTTTTCCTGAACACTTTTTTCTGAACTCTTACAACAGTTGTTTCTGAATGAAAATTTGTGAATAGTAATGAAGTGAATAAATTAAAATGAATAAATAAACCTAATTATTAATTAGGAAAAGCATTTGAACGGGAGCTTTTAAAGGTTTGTTACACGTTAATTCAATATTCAGTCATTTGTGCAGTCTTGCTGCCATCTCTTGCACACACACTCTCGCACACTCTCACAAAGCTCTTCATGGAACACTCTCTTCAATTCAGGGCAAGAACTGGGTGCTCCTTAACTTATTAAAACATACATGCATGCGCTCTCCAACACACCTCTTTGCTTTTGCAAATATGTGCTGATAGTTCCCAAATCTGTTTGGCCTACCCTCAAGTTACCATGGTTTCATTTGCTGTTGATGCTGTGTGTGTGTGCGTGTGTATGTGTGTGAAAGCAATATACTCTCGTCTACGCTAACACAGTAAATGTAAATGTTCTCACACTTTCATTCAGGGAAGACTGTTGGAAGTGATATGTCTGCTATACTGCTTGTTTCCAAAACATATTCTGTGGCAGGAAGGACATCCAGTCATGTCTGAATCAGAAAAAACTGCCTGTTGAGGTTTCTGAAGGCATCATTGATGTATCTTACAGTCCCATAATCCTATTTGATTATGAAGGTGTCAGAACATCCCTTAGGTGTAACAGTGTAAAGACTGACCTGTTTGTGTATTTGGTTTGTTTTTATCTTCTTCTATACTTATATATAGTACATGTTCACCAAGCAGCAACTGACTTCTTTTACTATTTCCTCTTAATTTTGTCAATTGTAGTAGAAAAGGCATGTCTACAATATCTGCTTATATGTTCTGCTGTGGGTATCTTTAAGCTAACATTCAACTTGATCTAATTCTTAGGCAGCCTTGACAAAAAACTTACTATATGAGCATCACAGCTGCTGTCTGTGAGACATGTGATTAATTTAAGATAACACACTTGGGTTATGCCCGTTTTTTTTCTCCATCCATCTTTGCAGCCATCTAGTCATCTATCTGTCTGTATTTGAACCCATAACAGGTATTTAGTTATCCATCTTTCCATTCATCCATCATTCTGTTTGTTTGTCTGTCAGTCTGTTTATCTCTTTCTCTTGGGTGTTTCCATTGAGATTTGTATGCAGTGGATGATGAGAAGGTTGTGAATGTAAGGGAAAGAGATGAGTTATGTTTGTGTTATCACAGTAATTTTCACTCTGCTTCATCCGTAGAATGTTGCAGTCTTGCAGCTCCCCAAACTCAGTGTAAATCATTACTACTTTTTTTAAAGCATGTTTCTTAACATTTTTTTTTTCATTTCCTTCCATCCTTCTTCCCTCTGCATTTAGTTTTTTTTTTTGTTTTTTTTTTGCAAACACTGTCCCATTCAGTCTTTTTATTCCCTGTTCTTTCTTTGCTTTCTACTCATGCTGTTCATTTAACTGCTGATGTATTATTCAGAATTTTAAATAATTAGATTATTATTTTTTATTGTAACTACAATACTATCATAGTAACTATCATTATTTTAGCAACCACTATGATAATAAAGTCAACACTATGAAGGTCCAGTGTGGTCCCACCTGAACAAAATCTCTTGTAAATACTTTATTTTATTTTCCTGAATTTTATTTTAAAAGTGATGTACCTCAATTTTAATTAAAAATTTCCTTTCTTCTATTCTCCTTTTTGCAGTATTGCTGAGGGAGGAAGTGGCCCAGCTACAGGAGGAAGTGCACCTCCTGAGGCAGATGAAGGAGATGTTAAGTAAAGACCTGGAGGAGTCTCAGGGCTGTTCGGCTAATACACTGTCAGCCACAGAGCTCAGAGTGCAGCTCGGAGAGAAGGAGCAGGAGCTGGACCGAGCCAAAGAAGCCTTACAAGGTCTGGAAACCCTCATGAACTCTATAATTTAGAGGCAAATGAAAAAAGCACCAGGACCCCCAACCCAGGCTTGGTATAATCATGGTAAAACAAAATTTCTCAACCTTAGAAGAGGATCCTTAGGTAACCAAGTTCCTTAGTGATAACAGCTGCAGTAGGTTCCTTTGTAAAATCAATGCCTCTTCAGATTCACTTGGCTCAGCTGTTCCATAGAATCAGTATATTCAGTATGTTAAGACTAAGTAGGCTCTGTGATTCCTCAATCAACAGTAGATCCTCAAAATCCATATGAAATCAAAATTCAATGCCTTCTTAAACTTGGAAGGGTCAGTGCCTCTCTGAATACAATAAGATCAATGGTTATTCATAATCAGCAGGATTAATAGCTGAACAGATTTTGTAAGGTCAAAGTTTTTTTCAAACTCAGTAGGATCAGTGGCTTCTTAGATTACCACTAAAATTTCCATGGCTCTTTGATTTCAGTCAATGGCTTCCCAGAGTCAGCAGATATAATGTTTTTTAAGAATATGTTGGCTCACTGACTCCAAAATCTCATTACAGTCATTGCCTTCTCAAATTCCGTAGGCTCGGTGCTCCATCAAATTCAGTCACTAGATCCTCAGGAACATTAGGGTACAATGAACCCAAAAGGGTCAATGACTTCTTAGACACAGTTGGGTCCATGACAATCTTCATGTTAAGCATGAGTAATCATACAGAATAGGTAGGATAGTAAATTTGTACAAACAAATGTATGGATCAGTAGAACAGAACTGAATTTTAAATGATACTTTTCATCATAAAATAAATTCTTTAGTCTGTGGAAAAAAAAGGTCAAATTTGAAAAGGCTTCCCCTCGTTCCAATTTATAAACATAAGACAGTGTTATTGTTGTGAGTTATAGTTAAAAGGCAAATCTATTTGTTATGATTTTGCATGGATACTGTACATTTTTGCAATATTTGTTTATTTGTTGTGTTTATATCCATTATGTGCTAATACCAATATTTATTCGGTGTAAATAATGTACTTACTAAGCCCTGGTAAGGGGCAGCAGCCACGGAAGGCCAGTTAATATTGCAAGGTTTCTTTATAGTACCAGGGTAAGATATGAGGAGTTCAGTAGTGATGTTGGAAATAATGAATCATAGAACATATCAGTATGAATGTCTTGTGAGCCATGTTTGTGGGACCAGCAGTAAAAATATCTCATTCACAAATCAAATCTACCTCATTTTAGGCGAGACATCATAGTGCAGAACATCAGAGGCCTTAAGATAATCTCAAAGGACTGCTTTTTTTCCACTCACACACATTACAATTCAGTCATTGAAAAGGTGACTCTGCTATGAATTATTTGTCTTAATATCTAAAGAGCCTTCACTTCAGGAGGCTCAGCAGGATCGTGTTTGTTAAGCACGCCATAATTTAAATGTAAAGTGACTTTTTTTTTCACTTGAGATGTATTTTATGTCATTCTTATAATAATTTTACAACAATATAATTCAAAAACAGCTTTCCTCTCAGCAGAGGGAAGGCTCTGTATGATTTTGCAAGTTTAGCTTCTTGTATTTTGTTAGTGATGAAAAATTAAAAATGGGCACAAATTGATTCAGTTTCAAATTCTATTAACATGAACACAAATAAATAAACGGTAAAAGCTAATGGTGTTGAATCAAAAAAATACATTTTAGATGAAATACTATTTCAAGAAATGTTCTTGCATTTTTATTCTCTGGGATTTGAGGTTTGAAGATTTTCTCCAAGTTGAAGCCATGTAAGTGTTGGCTCTTGATATCCATCATGATTCAAACAAGGAGAATGACAAGTCTGAGAGGTGTGTGTGATGCAGATCTCTCAGGTGAGATCTTTTAGCTGAGAGGGATTAGCTGTCTGTCAGCAGGAGCGTTGGTGTGTGTGTGTGCATGATGACTGTATACTAATCTTATCTGACATCAATTTATCTGCTTTCTAATGCTCAAGGGAGCATGCTGGAGAGGTTTGCATAAGCAGACAGAGTTGTGAGCACAGTGAAAAGGGGTGAGGAATTGCAGGAACTGGTCTTAGGTGCTTAAAGGTCTGTGTGCTTTCCAGCAAATATTCTGTATGCCTGCATAAGCTGCTCTCTCTGGATCCACCAAGAATTATGTATGTTGTGTAAATGCTGTTTTTGTATGAGTGTCTAACAAGTTTTGCTGTGTCCTCTTCCTGGTTCTATGTCATGGTGAGCTCCAGGGAATAGCTACAAAGGATCTAGCTCAAACAATTCCCATGTTTACCTATGCAGACAGATAACAAGGCCTAGACGCAGAGAAGTGTAGAGCATCTACATGTTGTCATGCCATACCTGAGGGGATTGCAACAGTTTCAGGGAGTTTGGTTGGAGTTTAACTGTAAATTTCAATTTCAATTTATTCTTGTATAGCGCCTTTCACAACCGAGTTGCCCCAAAGGACTTTATATAGATGGTAGACAGGTTATAGTCATGGTCTAAAAACTGAAGGCTAGAAGTTAAAGCCAGACGACTACGGAGGAGAGGAACCAAAAACTTCACTGTGTGGAGAAAAAAAAAACCTCTGAGGGTCCAAGGTCGACTGGCTACCCAACCCCCTTGGGTATACTAGCAGTACAAAGTTAGTTCGGGTTTAACCCCAGGATCAGTACAGAGTCCTAAGCTGTTTCCCAGGCTCAGCAAGTCGAGCGCGGCTCCAGGTACCGGTGAGCTGCCAGGGTCCCTTGGCACATCAGATGCACAGCACAGACCAGTTGGGTGTTCGGTATTGGACTCAGGCGATGACCACAGCAGGCCCCCCCGGACATGTGGGGAAAGAAATGGAATGAGGGGGTCAGTAATGAACAGGATCCAGTAGTGACAGACACAGAAAGGAAGCAATACAGTGCGATGGCATGTACAGCAGCACCAGCGACATTAGTAATGGTACACTATGGTGATTGGTGCTGGTAAGATAAACTAAAGAAGTAAGTCTTCAGCCGTGATTTAAAGACTGAGACTGATTCGGCATCCCGTACAGAAGCAGGCAAGCTGTTCCACAATCTAGGGGCCCTGTAACTGAAAGCTCGTGCTCCTATACATTTATTTATGCGAGGGACAATTAGGAAATCTTTATTCTGGGATCTAAGTGGGCGATTAGGTGTATAGGTATTAAGCAGTTCGGTTAGGTATATTGGGGCAAGACCTTTAAGTGCCTTGTAGGTTAAGAGGAGGACCTTGAAGTCAGCCCTGTACCTAACACTGTACCGCCACTCTACCACCAACTTCCCTGAACACAATGACAGGTATGGCTCTGCACCAGCCAAAAGCTTCTTTAGTAAAACATCAGCTGGAGAGTGGCAAAACTGCCTTTTATGCTACAAACCAAGTCCTTTGATCAGGAATATAAGAAAGGCTTGAAGGAGAGTAGAGTAGAATTATAATCTCTTACTGATTTACGCCTATAGATCTATACGTCTGTGCATCTTATAAATGCCTAACCTTAATATAATACAGCAGAAGAATAGCTGTCATTAGTTTTTAAGAAAATATTACATTTCTTCAGATCATTCTTGAACCAAGGAAAAAAGACTAATTTTTTTTCTAATTTTTTTCCCCCACAGCAAGTAATTTTAGTGTTATGTTTTGTTGATTTTTGGGGGATGTAATTTAATTGCATTAAATTCACTTTTAACTATTTAAGAGTTATTCCAAACCATAACAAGAGGAAAAGGGGCTTAAAGTTGTGCAGAGAAACATTTCATCTCTTGGCTTCATGTTGGATGATGACGTTGTAGGGCATTCTGAATGAAGATAATTAATCAGCTGCAGTGCCCCAAGTCCACGTCTCCTGCTCAGAATGTAGGAAACAGTAGAACACTGCATTAGGACCCTGTGGATAGTAAGGCATCTTTTGACTCATTGGCTCCACTTATAAAGGTCTGCTGCTGACTGCTTCAAAGTTGCATTTGATTGAACTTTGACAGCAAGGACAAGATGGTTAAACCAGCAAACCAGAGCTGTGTGCAAGGCTTTGAGGAAGTGTCTGATTGAGGTGAAACACCAGCACTCCCTTCCAAGGCAAACAGTGGCATTGGTAGACCAGAGAGGTTTTTGTTGCTTATTATAATTAGAGGTTAAAGAACGGACATGTAGAAGGTTTGGAGTGTAACAGAATTTAATAACAGGAACATTTAAATGCATGACATAAACCCTTTAAGTAAACCTGAAGTAAGGTTTTTTAGTATATTCTGCTCTTTTTTTCTTTTTGCTAATATATAGATTGCACAAATTTACAAACAATGCTTTTGTGCTTAGATATATGAACATAAAGGTATATATTCACAGACATAAAGAAAGTTGGGTTTAAGGAATAACATTTATTTACAAAAATAATAATTACCGCAATGTATGAATTTATTTGTTAAGGAGTCATTTTTGTGTGTGTTTTTGTTTGTGTGTGTGTGTGTGTGTGTGTGTGTGTGTGTGTGTGTGTGTGTGTGTGTGTGTGCGCGTGTGTGTGGATTTGGGGGTGTGGGTGGAAGAACTGGTTATAGTTTTGGATATGCGTGGCTTCTTTATTCTTCTAATAATTCTAACTTCTAAAAATTGTGGAGATAATTTATGGGGCAAAGAGAGCTTGTCCCTAATGAAAAAAAGTGTTCTATGTTTTGTATAAAAGTCTAGTATAGTGAGTAGATTTTGGTGAATTATAACTATAAGTTGTGTTTATATACGCAGTAGATTCTCATAGTTTTTCTCCAGATTACATTCTGGTTGAGTTTCATTTGCTTTAAGTATATTTTAGCAACTTTAAACTTTATATAATACTTTAATACCTTTGGGCTTTTCTTTTATATGAAGTGGACAATAGAACAGATCAAACCCCCATCCCCAAACCCCCCTTTAGAAACTTTTGCTTAGTGCACAGCACAACCTGGAGGCCATGTTTTGCACATCACACTAAGATGTTTATAGCAGTGTTAATGCATTTTGTAGCGCAGGGTTTTATAACCAGATGTGTTAGAAAATTCAGTCAAGCATTATAGGCAACAACATTTGAGGGCACTATTTTTTTTTTAAGATAGAGCTTTCGAAATAAAGGGGTGTATATGCAATACACAGGGTTAGAAAACTAGATTATGGTGACTGAAAACACTAGAAGTGTAGTATAAATGCCCTGTTTATGCAAAATATCCCTAAAGCAGAATTTAATCAATACTGTGGAAACATCTTATTTGATTATATTCATTCATAATGTCCATGATCTAATTACAGCTTTTTTGCCTCTGTTCAGTTAGTTAACCAGTGCTGTTCTGCTAGGCATTATTCAGCACTTTGATGATCGGCTTGTTTTTAAGCCTGAAAGGCAGTTTCAAAGTGAATGTTTTTGGAGGTCAGATCACTGTCTGACTGAAGTCTTTGTGTTGAAAGACACTGAAACACAGCACAAGAAAAGTGTTTTGATGCAGACCAAATCTCAGGCCCTTTTAATACTCCATAGTACACATATCCATGACCCTTTGCATTTTAAAGGGTTAATTGTGGTTTTAGAAGTCTGCATTGTTATAGTAGAAATTATTGTGTTATCATGAAAGACATGAAAATGTCTTTGAATTTGCAATCAATATAAAATAAATGTGGTGTGTGTGTGTGTGTGTGTGTGTGTGTGTGTGTGTGTGTGTGTGTGTGTGTGTGTGTGTGTGTGTGTGTGTGTGTGTGTGTGATTGTGTAGCTATGAAGGGCGATCGTAAGAGATTAAAGGCAGAGAACACTGACCTGGTGAACCAGATGCAGCAGCTGTACACCACACTGGAGAGCCGTGAGGAGCAGCTTCGGGATTTCATCAGAAACTATGACCAGCACAGAAAGGTTCACTAATTTCTTTCACTTTAACCTCTTCAGTGCTTTATAATGACCAGAATGAACACACAGCAGATTGTTCAACAATTCAGTTTTCATTAATTAGAAGAATAGAAAATAGAATTAGATTAATCGTCAGGGTTTTATAAGACTCATTTTAAGCTCATTGTTTTTATTGTTATGGATGGGAGAGCAGGTTTTATAGAAAGTACTACACAATCAATTACCGTGATAATTAACAATGGAGCAGGTGACGAGCCAGACTTTCCAGATGTGTAAATTGCTATTTTTGTTGCTGGTTTGCTTTGTTTCCCAGGAAACAGAAGACTCATAAGAAGACTCATAAGTGCAGCCTTTCACCATGCCAGCATGCAAAAATGTCACTGTAGAAATTAAATGTCAGGGTGAGTAGTGTTGATGCTGAAGCTGTGTGTGTGTGTAGGAGAGTGAGGATGCGGTGAAAGCTCTGGCTAAAGAGAAGGACATGCTAGAGAGGGAGAAGTGGGACTTGCGACGGCAGACCAAAGAAGCCACGGAGCACGCCAACCTGCTCCGATCACAGATTGATATGAAGGAGAATAGAATCAAAGAGCTGGAGGCAGAGCTTACCATGGTGAGCTGCACACAACAATGCACGCCATACACTAGGGGTCACTATTCATATTTACTGGTCATCATGTTTCATTGTGAAAGAAAATGTTCCACAGTCAATTTTGGAAAAAAACTATGGAAAAAATTACTCATCTGAGAAGTCACAGAAGACGCCAGAAGAGCAAGCATGAAAAACAAGGGCTTATCTAACATTTGCTATAAACACCTTGACTTGAAACAAGTGGACGGGGTGGTGGTGGTCTAGTGGTGGTACTTGCCTACAGACCTATGGCTCAAGAGTTCCCAGGTTCGAATCCCAACTCTGGCACTACCACCACTGGGTCCCTGAACAAGACCCTTAACCCCGAGTTGCTCCAGGGGGGACTGTCCCTGTAATTACGACATTGGAAGTCGCTCTGGATAAGAGCGTCTGCTAAATGCTGTAAATGTATTGTTGCCAGTCCCATTACATCTGGGTAAAAAGCGAATACAGCTTTCCACAACATCATGCCCAGATTCAAACATGGTGGTGGTAGTTTGATGATGTGGGGTTACTTCAGAGAATGTGCAACTTGCCAAGTTTAAGGAAAGGATGAATTATCTACCAAAAACTACTAAAGAAGAATATCTTATCATCAGTCCATGATCTGTAGCCGAAGTGCAACTGGATTATGCAGCAGGACAATGATCTGAATCCGGATGAAATGCAGTCCACCTTTAAATAGCTGGAAAAAAATAATATAACAATTTCATAGTAACCTAGTCAAAGTTCTAACTTAACGCCTGTAAAATCACAATATAGTGTGGGAGAACTAGCTAGTGGGTGGAACTGGACACAGCTAAACTAGGGCATAAAATCAGGAAAGATAAAAAAAAATGGAACTCTCCGCTCTCATTTTCTATTCCTCTCGCACACACAAAGGGCCCCATGGAGAGGTAAAAGGGCTGTTGGCTATGCAGTAAAAGCATCATTACTCTGTTCATCTGCCTAATGTCTCAGTGCTCTGTGTGCTGCCCCACCTACAGTGCCAGTGCTATATGTATACAAATTAAAAGTTTTTCCCTGTTGGGGCTGTTTAGATCCTGTTGAGTCAAAGTTCCATCCTCACATCCTGAAAAAAAAAAACATAAATAGCATATCATGATAAATGAAGATTATTGGTTAATGTTATTGTAATTATGGTTTTTGTTGTTCGTTAGTGATTTGTGCTGTTCTGGCAGTCTGATATGAAAAGTCCAACATTTAAAAGTTCTTTTTAGTTCAGATTTATATATAATTGCCCTGTTACTATCTATTAAGTGCCTCCACATCCTGAAAAGACATGAAAACCTGTGTGTGTGTTCGTGTGCTTTACCCCCCCAGGCGAAGCAGTCTCTTGCCACTTTAACAAAAGATGTTCCGAAGCGTCATTCTCTGGCCATGCCATCAGAGCCCGTGGTGAATGGCAGTCAGGAATGGGTGATGCAGGCTGAACTTCCACTTACTGCAGCAATCAGACAGAGCCAACAAACACTGTACCACTCACACCCTGCAGACAGACAAGGTAGACCCACATCCATTACTCACTGGTATAGTCTAATCAGAGGTAGTTATTCTGCGTTTTGCAGACGTAATGTTCTCATGACCATATATTTACTTAGTAATGCTTAAAATTTACTGAATAATTAGTCTTAAAGAGGCCATTTCTCCCCATTTTTTTTTTGAAGATTCAATAGGCTGCTATAGGCTGATGCTATAGGCTGATGGGGCCATATGATAGAACTATCAAATGCATGGTGAATTAAAAACAAGCTGTTTTAGTTTAACTTCTATATATACCATGCATTAGAACAAGTGGTGATTTACCATTTACAGGGGCAGTGGTGGCTCTACACTATACACCTAGTGGTTAGGGATTAATACCCAGGAGCACAAGGTTGTGGGTTTGATGCCCTGACCAGTAGTGTGCCCTGACGTACCCTTAAGCTAGGTACCATCCCCAGCAATGGTGTTTTCACTTATTTTTAAACATTTTTGTATATTTGAACACACAATATATAAATGCACATATTCCTATGCAGTCAGAACAGGTGTTGAAATTATTTGCAGTTGTGTATTTTTATTTTTATCTTTTTTATTTTTTTTAATGGCCTTCCTCTCACACATTACCTGTGTGTGTTGTATTTTAGCTGCATTGCGAATCAGCCCCTGTCACTCTCGCCAGCCCTCCGTCCTCTCAGATGCATCAGCGGCCGATGGCGACCGCTCTTCCACACCTAGCGACATTAACTCCCCGCGGCATCGGACACACTCCCTCTGCAATGTAAGAGCCGCCTGGCACCCTCGACCAAGTAATCACCCCCAGACTTCTCTTTTATCCTACACTTCATCCACTGATCTGCTCAGAGTCAGTGCTTTAAGAGCTGAGCTTTAAAATCAGTGACTATAACAGCAAACAGCATTTGAAATAAAAATTACATTCTAAATTTAGATATTTATATTTTGATCAAAGTAAAATTTCTTTCTTACCTTATTTACTACAAATGTGGTAAAAAAAAATGTTTAGCATCCAGACTGATCTGCAAGACTGAACAACTGAAACTGGTTGAAGGCTGTAGTTCTGAAGCCCTGTTTCTGGGTAGAGATTATTGAACCATTGAATCACATCAAAAATGACTGACCTGGTCATGTGTCCACTACTGCCTCTTTCTCTCTCTCTCTCTCTCTCTCCCTCTCTCTCTCTCTTTCTCTCTCTCTCTCTCTCTCTCTCTCTGTGTGTTCTTTTCCGCTCTCTCTTTTGCCAATTTTCTTTGTGGCAATCAGTCCATGGAGGACCTCGAGGACCAGAAGCGTAAGAAAAAGAAGGAGAAGATGAGTCTGGGGTCACTTTCTCGAGTGTTTGCCCGTGGCAAGTCCCAGCGCAAGTCTCTGGACCCCAGCTTGTTTGATGGTACTTCCACCCCTGATTATTATATAGAGGAGGATGCCGACTGGTGAATGAGCTGTGTGTGTATATTTCTGCACGCATGTGTAAGGATGTATGTGTGCGTGAAAGAATGCTTGCGAGTGTGTGCTGTTTTGCCCCCTTGAAAAATACAAGAAGGAGGAAAAACCTGCTGCCTCCTTGAGATGTACATACTACACTGAAAATAATGTATGTAAATGAAATATATATTTATATATGTAGGCATATGTAGATATGTTTACATACCTATAAATATATACATGGAATAATTTGCGTGTGAATATGTTTATGCTGTGTTATAACACTTTTATTTGTGGTAATATATGTCTCTTTTTATAAACTGGAAACTTGAATTACTGCTGTGCATTTGTAAATAGGAGTTCTTGTGCACCTTGTGTTTGTTCTGTCTCTGTCCTGGATACTTTCTTTCCCATTTTACAAGCCTAATTTGGATTTCCTGTCTCCATATGCCACATGGCTCATTCTCATATCATCATCAACAACATCTACAGAATTCATTATTTATTTGCTATAGACTTCTTTGTAAAAAAAAAACAAAAAAAAAACCAGCTAATTACACAAAGCCAAACTGCTAGGATTTGAGGCTTGAACTAGGGCTGTAGTTGCAAAAGGCCGCAAAATAAAATATGCGCACACGTAAATGCCCACTACAAAAACACATCAAGCCATGAGCTTAACATTTTGCTCTGTTTTTTGGGTTTTTTTTTTGATCCAACAAAATGAATCCAAATGTATCAAATATCTATTAGGAAGCATTTGTGTTTACAGACAAGTGGAATAGGCCTGGAACTGAGTATGAGTATACTTTTTGGTAGTCTTTTTGAGTTTTCAGTGCTGTAGAAAAGATAATGTCCATGAAAAGAGGATATCAGCACCCTGTTTAGATACCAGTGCTGAAGGAGAGATATCCAAACCCCAGATAGAGGGGAAAGCTCCAGTTAATTAGCATCAGCAACATAGACATATAAGCTATAAGCGCTCAGGAAACAGTAGTGCTATAGGGGATATATTAATGATGTTAGATAGCAAATCTGTGTTAAAGGGGAGCTTTCAGTACAATAATCAGCACTATACAGGAGATTTCAACACTGTGAAGGTGATATTAGCACCACTTAGGAGATGAAAAGCTTTTTTGTGACATTGGATGTTGTGTAGTTAGAGGAATAGAGAAGTAGAGGCAGTACTTCTGCTTTGGGGGGCAACATTGAGATATGGATCAGACTGACAGACTATCAGTGGATGTGAACTATTTAATATTCTTGAACTGTTTATAGAGATGAACACTTTGCTTCTAACATCAGCAGGAAATGTACTGCTTTCACTTTCTTAGGCAAAAGGGTTACTCAACCCAGAAACTAAATAGTTTTAAAACCAAATACAAATCAATTACTTTGAGTATTTTGTTTTCAGTTTTAGGTTTCTATTTCACATATTTCAGCACTGATTGTGGCCTGTAAACCTGGTCTGTATTTGCACATAAACAAAACATTCTGGCAGGATGGGTGCTAAACATGCAGACTGTAACACAAGTTAACAAGTGCCAAAGGTTTCATTTGAAGGCAATTTCTATGGTTGCTCTGTTAAACATTCCTAACACAGGTAAAGAATTTGTTTCGGAATGGTTTTTTGAAATAGTTTATTCTCTCTGTCCCTCTCTCTCTCCTGTGTTTGCAAAACCAACCAGCCAAAAGCATAACCTGCATTGCTTTCATAACCTGCTTCTGATTTATTAGCAAAACCAATGATGTCATGCTTCTCTCTCTTTCTGCTGACATATCAAACATACTCTTTTCTTTCAAAAGTTTTTATTTGCATTGTGGAGGCACTGATTTGTTTCGTTCGTTCAGCTCTGTTAAATTAACCTTTTGCTTCCTCATGTTCATTCTAATGATTATGTTGTAAGGTTTGTAATGTAGATTATGTCAGATATAAAAGTCAATCTATTAAAGTCATTTATTTAAAGATTAGGAAGGAAGTTATTATTTCCGTTGAAAAAAGCATTGTCTTCAATTTCCAAGGCAGAAATTAAGAGGTTTTAACATGGAAATAATTATGATTAAAAAAGATATCAAAATAAAAGCTTATTTTAAAATAAAACACATAACCCGACATCCATGTTCCTTTCTTCTTGACCCTTTGTATGTGTGTTGGTGTGTGTGTGTGAGTGTGTGTGTGTTCCTTCCTGCTCTGGGGTTGCCATGTTTTGAGAAATTCCCCTTGCACGTCATCTGTGATTACCCACCATCTGTGTTAACACACGTCCTAACATCGTCTTACCTCAGTGGACACAAAAGCCAACACGCCACTGCATCCATAACCAACATGAGTTATGTCAACTGAAACTAATACCATTAACTCTCCCACAGTGGCTTAAAAAACACGAAAAAAATTTTCGTTTTCAAAAAAAAAGTCATCAAGTGGAAACAACTTTAAACCAAAAAATCAATAGCATAAAATAATTTTTGAGCGATCTGTGACAGATGGTAAAAGTGAAAGTGAATAGAAAGGTTTACTGGATGGTAGTAAAACCAGCTATGCTATACGAGTTGCAGACAGTGGCACTGATGAAAAAAAAGGTGGCACAGCTGGAGGTGTCAGAGTTAAAGATGCTGAGATTTGTGTTCGGTGTGACGAGGATGGACAGGATCAGAAATTAGTAAATTACTGGGAAAGCTCAGGTTGGACAATTTGCAGACATAGAAGCAAGATTACATTTGTACATTTGTTTGGACATCTGCAGAGAAGAGATGAGGAGTATGTTGGGAGAAGGATGTTGAGGATGGAGCTGCCAGGAAAGAGGAGAAGTGGAAGGCCAAAAAGGTTTATGGTGTGGTGAGAGAGGACATGCAGATGTGAAAGAGGAAGAGAACTGGAAGAAAAATGGGAGCAGCCAAAAGACCCCAAACAACAAAAATTTGCTGACCTGGTTCTGTTATGTAGGGCGTAATTGGGAGGAATGGCCCCCCCGTTCTGAACCAGAGCAGTGTTTTGTTATTGGACTTTTGTGCTCGTCACGGATTGTCCATAACGAACACCATGTTCAGGCATAAGGATGTCCACATGTGCACCTGGCACCAGGACACCCTAGGCCGCAGTTTGATGATCGATTTTGTGGTCGTGTTGTCGGACTTGCGGCCCCATGTCTTGGACACTCGGGTGAAGAGAGGGGCGGAGCTGTCAACTGACCATCACCTGGTGGTGAGTTGGCTTCGTTGGTGGGGGAGGATGCCGGTCAGGCCTGGTAGGCCCAAACGCATTGTGAGGGTCTGCTGGGAACGTCTGGCAGAGTCCCCTGTCAGGACAAGCTTCAACTCCCACCTCCGTCAAAGCTTTAACCACGTCCCAGGGGAGGTGGGGGACATTGAGTCTGAATGGACTATGTTCCGCATTGTCAAGGCGGCTGACCGGAGCTGTGGCCGGGAGGTGGTCGGTGCCTGTTGCAGTGGCAACCCTAGAACCCGTTGGTGGACACCAGCGGTGAGGGATGCCATCAAGCTGAAGAAGGAGTCCTACCAGGCCTTTTTGGCCAGTGGGGCTCCGGAGGCAGCTGATAGGTACCGACAGGCCAAGCGGAATGCGGCTCTGGTGGTTGCTGAGGCAAAAACTCGGGCATGGGAGGAGTTTGGAGAGGCCATGGAGAAGGACTTCGAGGAAATTCTGGTCCACCATCCGGCGTCTCAGGAGGGGAAAGCAGTGCACAGTCAACACAGTGTATAGTGGGGATGGTGTGCTGCTGACCTCGACTCGGGACGTTGTGGGTCGGTGGGGGGAGTACTTCGAAGACCTCCTTAATTCCACCAACACGCCTTCCAAGGAGGAAGCAGAGCCTGGGGACATAGAGGTGGACTCTTCCATCTCTGGGGCTGAGGTTGCCAATGTGGTCAAAAAGCTCCTTGGTGGCAGGGCTCCGGGAGTGGATGAGATCCGCCCAGAGTTCCTCTAGGCTCTGGATGTTGTAGGACTGTCATGGCTGACACGCCTCGCATGGACATCGGGGACGGTGCCTCTGGATTGGCAAACCGGGGTGGTGGTCCCCCTCTTTAAGAAAGGGGACCAGAGGGTGTGTTCCAACTATAGAGGGATCACACTTCTCAGCCTCCCGGGGAAAGTCTATTCAGGGGTCCTGGAAAGGAGGGTCCGTCGGATAGTCGAACCTCGGATCCAGGAGGAGCAATGTGGTTTTCGTCCAGGTCGCGGAACAGTGGACCAGCTCTACACCCTTAGCAGGGTCCTGGAGGGTGCATGGGAGTTTGCCCAACCAGTTTACATGTGCTTTGTGGACTTGGAGAAGGCATTCGACCGTGTCCCTCGGGGGCTCCTGTGGGGGGTACTCCGGGAGTATGGGGTATCGGATTCCCTTCTAAGGGCTGTCCGGTCCCTGTACAACCGGTGTCAGAGCTTGGTCCGCATTGCCGGCAGTAAGTCGGACATGTTCCCGGTGAGGGTTACCTCACTCCGCCAGGGCTGCCATTTGTCACCGATCCTGTTCATAATTTTTATGGACAGGATTTCTAGGCGCAGCCAGGGCGTTGAGGTGTTTGGTGGGCTCAGGATTGGGTCACTGCTTTTTGCAGATGACGTTGTCCTGTTGGCCTCATCATGCCGTGACCTTCAGCTCGCTCTGGATCGGTTCACAGCCGAGTGCGAAGCGGCAGGGATGAGAATCAGCACCTCCAAACCTGAGGCCATGGTCCTCAGTCGGAAAAGGGTGGAATGCCCTCTCAGGATTGGGAGTGAGACCTTGCCCCAAGTGGAGGAATTTAAGTATCTTGGGATCTTGTTCACGAGTGAGGGTAAAATGGAGCGGGAGATCAACAGGCGGATCGGGGCAGCTCCTGCAGTGATGCGGGCTCTGCATCGGTCCATCATGGTGAAGAAGGAGCTGAGCCAGAAGGCAAAGCTCTCGATTTACCAGTCGATCTAAGTTCCCACCCTCACCTATGGTCATGAGCTCTGGGTAGTGACCGAAAGAACGAGATTGTGAATACAAGCGGCCGAAATGAGTTTCCTCCGCAGGGTGTCTGGACTCTCCCTTAGAGATAGGGTGAGAAGCTCAGTCATCCGGGAGGGGCTCAAAGTAGAGCCGCTGCTCCTCCGCATCGAGAGGAGTCAGATGAGGTGGCTCGGGCATCTGATTAGGATGCCCCCTGGACGCCTCCTGGTGAGGTGTTCCGGGCACGTCCCACCGGAAAGATACCCCGGGGAAGACCCAGGACACGCTGGAGAGACTATGTCTCTCGGCTGGCCTGGGAACACCTTGGGATCCGCCCGGAGGAGCTGGAAGAAGTGGCCGGAGAGAGGGAGGTCTGGGCATCCCTGCTGGAGCTGCTGCCCCCACGACCCGACCTCGGATAAGCGGAAGAAAATGGATGGATGGATGGATGGATGGATGGTTCTGTTATTTTTTCCTGCTAAAGAAAACTAGAACTTAAAAACTAAAGGATCTCATTTGGCTGAAGTTATTTATCTACTTATATGCTAGCTAATTAACTTTCCTTACTATAATTTTCCTAGTCCCTCTGTGTCTCCATTTACACACTTGTGCAGAGTCAGGCTTCTTTTTTTTTTTTACAGTGTTTACTGTAGCTAGATGAGCTGACAGGACGCAAAGTGCTCTTTCACAAACAGTTACATGGTTATGTTTCAAATCCAACAATAGTTATAAAAATAGCTAAATGCCAACATGTTATACTTTGTAGCTTTTAAAGTAGCATTTCTACAGACAACCAATTTTTAAATTGACACATAAAACCATCTCTTAATCTGCTCACAATTTAATAATACTACATTTTTACTGGCTTCAACTGGTAATGTTACACAAAGTTACACAAAGGAGTTGGCTGTATGGAAACGCCTTGTCCTCCCTGACTCACCACGGGGGTCCCTTGAGGAATGGTCTGACTCACTGGGAAGCCTTGGCCTGAAAGAGTCTGCAAGAGAGTCCCTCTTGGCCCTGTGACACTCTGCTCCATGTACCTGCAGGGTGAGTCTCATGGAGTCCAGGTTCTCATAACCACAGTGAATTCTTAGTTTCTTGTCCAAAATCAAACATATAAAACTGTGCATTACCTGCCCTCCTTGACCGTACTCTCTGGGTGGGTCCTGCAGCTCAATGGGTTTTCTGGTTTCCCTCCTGGCTTTTTCCCAGTTCTGCCTGCAGAGCGGCATTGTTGCCTTGCACCTGCTTCAGCTCCTGCATGAGTCCACTGACTTCTACTCAAAGCTCACCATTGTCTTGAGCTAAAACCTCTCTCTCCCTTTCCATGGTTGCAAAGTCACTCTGGCAAAGAGACAAGAGTCCTTTGGTCTCCTCAAGCTGAGAACGCAGAGTGGTGAGCTTCTCTTCGTGTTTGTCTTTCATGGGTGGCTGAGCTGGTTATCTGCAGAACAGAGGTCTTGCTCTCTGCCAGCTGTTGGTTGAGCCTTGTCAGCAATTCCCTCTGTTGTTTGATCTGATCATCTTGCAGGTGAATGTCTGCGAGAAGTGCACTGTGCTTCAAGTTGGCCTGTCTGAGCATTTTGGATTCAGCCCTGGGTGCTGTTCAAGCTTTCGGTTAGCCAAACTCTGTTCCCTGAGATCCTTACAGACTTTCTCCCGCTCTAGGTACCCAGCCTGCTTTCCCTGAAGTTCCCCATTTACTGTAGCTAGTTCCTCCTGAAGGGATTGTACTTGAAACTGGTGGCTCACCTGCAGCTGGTGTTTCACAGCCCGAAGAGAGGCGTTTTCATCCTCCAATTTCGTACACTTCGCTTTCAAGGCGTCCAGATCCCTGTACTGTTCCGTGTACAAATTTCTTGATCCTTGGTGAGGAGCTGAGCCTCCATTTCCTGGAGCTGCTCAACTAAAATATTTTTGGTCTGTCTTTCTGTGCCTAGAACAGACAGCCAGATCTTCTGAGATTCCTGTAGCTCATGTTCTAATTCCTGAATTCTCAAAGTTAATTCTCTAACCTGAAACGGCTCCTCTGTTGCCCTGTGCCCAGCAGACGGGTTAGTGGAGCTGGGTTTATGCACCGTGCCGGGTGCACACCTTCTGCTTTTCGCCCTTTGTTTCCGCGGTGTATCCGTCATTTTTTTGCCGTGTTTCACATAGGGCAGGGTCTCCGCGGACGGACCACTGTGCTTGGTGAAGGAGGCGGGTTCCACCGATATCCAGCGTTGCGGTTGGTGGGGAGCAGTAGCCGGTAAAGAAAGGGGTGCAAACGGCTAGTACAGCCTTCTCCGTTCGGCCGTACTCCTCCAGCTGGAGGAGTACGGCCGAACGGAGAAGGCTTTACTAGCCGTTATGGAGGTAATGCTAATGGGGCGGTCTCTCGAGGAAGAGGCATCGTTTCTTTGGCCTCCGGAGAGGGAGCGAGCTGAATTGAGCGACACAGCAGGTCCAGGCGCCCGCTCCGCTCGCAATGCCCCAGCTGCCACAATGGCAGCACTGCTCGGAGGTCCTCAATCATGGCTCCCATTGCCCGCTTGTGCTCTTCAAGGCTCACCACGTCCCGATTTTGGCGGCTCATTTCTGTCACGGTGGCAGGGAGCGGGAAGGACGTCATGGTGGCGCCAGAGGTTCTAGAAATACGTTTATTCAACTTAAACAGGAATCCAGACACGAAACTGGACCAAGAACAAAACTATAATCAAAATCCACACACAAAACTGGAAAACATCAGACACAAAACCACCCGTAACGATACCAGAAGTAAAGTGAATGAGCCACGCTCTGTTCTGACTCATTGAGGCTTAAGTAGTCAGCCTCAATGTAGCACACCTGTGCCTTCATGAGCTCAGGTGTACTCCATCGAGCAGAGCGCCCTCTACTGTGAGTAAAACGAAACAAAACAACAACAGAACACCCCAAGTCCTGACACAAAGACACAAACATTTTCTGATGTCAAAGGTTTTGTTTACTTGATGGAAAAACTTTTAAAAGTTTTAAAATATAATCTAAAATAAAATAAATAAATAAATAAATAAATAAACCCAAAAAAGCAAAAAAAGAAAAAACACCATTAGAGCCCTTAGAGTGAAAAACATTTACATGTTCATTTGCATTTTGAGGCAGTGGTAAGAATAGGTATCAGGGTCAGGAGGCCATGGATTCGAATACCTGACCAACAGGGTGTCCTGAGGTACCCTTGAACCAAGGTACCCTCACTGCTCCCCAGGAGATGGATATGGCTGCCCCCTGGTTCACAGTATGGATTAAAGGCAGAGAATGCATTTTGTTGTGCTGTGTGCTCACAATAACAAATAATCACTTTCACATTGTAAACAGAAAGGCTGGCTGTTGACGAAAGTCGAGGAAGCACAAATGCAAACAGAACAGACTGAACTGAATTACTGACAATAAATCTTCTGTTTGAGGTACATGCCATATGTATTGAAGCATATAATGGATGGGGTTGAAATGTTGCCTTGTGAAGTCTCAAACAGAAGATTTATTGTCAATATTTCAGTTCTCTCACACAATCCTTAGCCAGCATGCTCTCATAGTCTGTGAGTAAACTTATATCTCAAATATGCTTATATCTCAAATCAAAACTACTACTTATATCTCAAATCAAAAAGTGAAGAATAGGGTCTGGACTGATGTACGTATCTCCAAAGAGACCAAATAAAATGAAAACATACCGTGCATGTATTTGTCACCAAAAAAGCAACAGTACTGTACCATCTATTTAGCAGTAAAATCAGAGACCTTGATAATGTCTTCCAATTTGATGGCATTCTAGAGAGCTTGTCTAAAAAGAATGGGTTCTCTTACAGTATGTAGCTGACGCTCTTATCCAGAGCGACTTACATTTCTTAAAAACAGCAACAATCACCCTGGAGCAACTAGGGGTTAAGGGTCTTGCTCAGGAACCCAGTGATGGTGGTGCTGGAGGTGGGGTTTGAACCTAAACAACCTCTTGGTCTGTAGTCGAGTATCCTACCACTAGACCACCAGCACACTATACTACACTATTATATACTGCATAAGTTGCTTCAGCATCACTTCAACAGTCCTGTGATATTTTTCAAATAACGTCCAGCTCTAGTTAGTTTCAAAAAGTGAATGGTGTACACTGATGAAGTGAGCATCAGCAGCCTGCTCAGCTTAACAATACGCACTCAGTAAAAAAAAAAATTAAACATTAAAAAGTATTGAGCAGGATATGCTCCTCATAAAATAGCTCTGGTAAAAAGTAAATGTTTTTCTTTTTCATAACCTCTACTTGGCTTACAAGGGAGGAAAATCATCAGATCCTCCTCTGCTGTTTAGGTCTAAAGACTGCAGTCACAACTGACTTGGAGATGATGCCCAAACTATCTAGAATACCTAAAATATAGCATCAGAGCTTGAAACTGGCCCATATTATTAGTTATGACCACTGATTATTACACAGTTCTGTATCTTTTGCAGGCTCTCCATTGATACCTCCCATTTAACAGCATCATCAAGTCATATCATTTGTGCTCTAGTTTAATTATATTAAGACAAACACTACTGGCTGATTTGCATCAATCAACACTTTTTTGCATGCTATGGTCATACAATTTGTATGCAATTCCCTCATATTTTCACAAAAAATGCTCACTTCACCAGCCTCCCCAGAACATCAAGAATTTCAGGCACCTGGTCCATTTTATTTTTGAACCTGTAGACAAACAGAGAGAAGGCATAAATAAAGGAAAATCCTGCCATGGTAATTATTAACCATACTGCACTTTGGCACTAAGGTTTATTGGGAACAAAAGTTTACAGGTGTTTTCTAGAACTCCCAAAATTACAATTGGTTGCCACCAAGCCCTGTCATAGCTCATGATCATGAATTTACACTGATGTTAACTGTATTCTGAAGCCCACAACACCAGCTGTTGCACTGCGGCTTATTATATTAGTGCTTTGCAATTTAAATGTGACTGTAATGATTCTCAAAAATGTCACAGAGAAAATAAACATAAACATAGTCTTTTGGCAAGAACAGTTGATGTGCAGCCAAATGACACATTTGAATCAATGTCAGTTTAAAACTTTTTTTTGTCATGAATTAAAACAAAAAAAAAGTATCATATTCATCATTCAGAGAATATTTTTACTTTTCCCATTAGTTCAAAAGAGAGCGGACTGTGACCTCCTTATGTTCCACTAAAACTATGTTTCCTGTAAACAAGGTCATAGTTTCAGTTCTGTTCCTCCGCTGGGCTTTTGGGGCATGCCTGTCCATACAAATCCAACAGTTTAACAGATTAAAGATAATTAACAACTATTTAAGGCTGAGCAAATGTGATTAAAGTGAACCTATAACCATTAATAAATGCTTTTTTGGTGAAATAAAACTGATAAGTGCTATTGTCACAGGCATGTGTAATACCAAATATTGATTATTATAATTGTTGTTGTTATTGTAATAATTTTTTTATTGCCAAAGATTAAAATGACACATTTGAAAGTGTTAACATGTATCACAGCTTTAAATAATAAAGCTATAAAGTTATCATTTAAATAACAGCAAAAGCCTATATTATATTATATTATAAGTATCATTACTACTTGTATGGGGTGCCTTATATCTGGCAGTGATTTGAACAAAAGCACAAACCTTCAGTTTAATAAGTCAAGGCCTCAAAGGCACTCTTAGCCCAGCAAGAATTACTAGACTGCCCCCTGCTGTTACATATTTGCTAATGCACTCTGCAAAAAGTGCAAAGGAGAGTAAAGGTAGTGGCAGTGCTGCAAAAGAATTTCTGACAGACACATTATTTACATAAGTCCAGCATAGTCTGCATTTTAGCATAACACATCACCAGTACACACAAGAGTGTGCATTATGGCGATGGAATTTGGTGGTGGTGGCGGGGTTGGTAGGCTGGAAGTTGTCAAAGCAAAAGTGGGCAAGTGGTAATGAGTATTTTTTATTAGGTCTGCCTTTATTTGAAACTATTTCTTCAATGTCTGGATTGTTTGTCTTTGTTGATTTAAGACTAATTAGGATGATCACATAATGCAATGATTTACCTGGTTTGTGAGTGGATTAGTCATAGAGTCAACAGAGTGTCATCCAATATCAAGTAAATGGAATAATGTCTGCTTAATGTCAGGGTAGTTAGTGCTGAATTTGTAGCTTTAAAGCCAGTGGGCAAAAGTAAACATAGTGACACTTTACATTTTTCTAACACTGGAACTACATCCAATGTAATATGTTGTCATATGATGCAATGGAAGTCAGATAAAATGACATTTATTTTTCCTGTAGCCAAAACTGGCTTAAACATTGAGCTCTTTGTTTAGAAATGTTGTCAGTCACACATGCACAACTTCTCTATTGAATTACTATGGAGAGGCTGTTATAATATTGTGTGTAACAGTAAACTAAAAGAAAAGACCCTGATAAAGACCTAGTGTCATTATGAGAATGCACCTCTGGGGACAATTTTTGAAGCAGGAGTGAGGCAAAATACATCTATAAGAAGCTTGTGCCTCCCAATGCCTCACATTAAAATAAAATAAAATGGACAGCACAAGCCAAACAAGATTCAAGATTTTTAATTTGTCACATACATAATTGTACAACTGTCAGTGAAATGTAACCTGAAGCTGAACTTAAAACGAAGAAGGTAGCATCATAGAACAAAGATTGAATATAAAATAAAAATAAATAGATGAATAAAATAGATCTAATTTGAAAAACTTTACAGGAATATAATACAGTAATTAACTTACATAATACAATATATACTTTGACAGGAATTGTAAAGTGGTGACGTGCCAATGAGCAAGTATTGACAAGGCAATAGTAACTTTAAGTGCTGTTTTACCAGATTAACATGATTTAAGAGACTTATTTCTTGGGGGGGACTGACTCTTTCTGATTCTCTCTGTCCTAAGACAGCTATTCAAATTTATGTTAATATTCAAAAGTTGAGTTTTTGTCAGTGGTATGCTTGATGCACAAATGTGCTTAAATGAAAAAAACATATTTTATCTGATGACATTGACACATGTATCTGGCATGTTTCAAACCCAAGTGTAGCTTAGTGTAATGGAACTGCTTTTGCGTTAGTTACTGGTTATTTTTTCTGTGTCTAATTACTTGCTCCTGTTAAGTTATGTTATATCCCTTCTTCACACATCACTAGGGATTGAACTAATAGAGAAATTCACATCCACAATTTTTGTTTTATACTTATGTTTGGCCATGTGAGACTATGACAGAAGTTGTCTTGTGGCTACCTACTTAGAAAGACAAGATCACCAGCTGAGGATATTGGGTAGCTTGTATATAATGTATACAATTATAAAGCAACAAACTACATTACTGAGGATCTTCAGGTAACGCATGGCTGCACAACTGCTGTTCTAATGTGTCGAGTCCAGCAGTGTTTGCTGACTTCCCTACTCAAACAGACTTAGTTCAATCCAAGTGCTAACAGCCAGGTTATTAAATGTGTTTCAGGAGAGTGCCTGGGTTGGACATTGGCTCTCCAAGATTAAGATCAAGAGTAAAGCAGCACTGAGTTAACACACAAAGTGACTTGGCATTGAGAACACACCACATCACACAGTGCTCAACAATGAAATGCTTTCTCTACATGTAACCCATACACAAAGTGGCCATACATTGAGATTTGGGGACAGTACCTCAGAGGTAATCTACTGTTCCATGAAGTCAATTGCCCAGTCAATATGTCACCACAGCCTACATTTAGATATTTTAAATTTAATAAATGTAATAAAAAAATACTTACATTTACAAAATCAAATGTGCATGTTTACAGTGGTACTGGGGTTCTTTTTAGACTGTTTCAACAATGGGGTCAACACCCCCCTGACCCCCCCCCCCCCAAAAAAAAACCCTGTTGGAAGACAAGCTGTACTTCTCTCCGTTTCTGTCCACAACATGAATGTTAATCCATGCTGTGTGTGTGTGTGTGTGTGTGTGTGGGCAAGCTGTTGTTCCAAAATATCCTGATACCATTCAAAATATCAAAAAGATATTTTGACATATTGAAATTACTACATGTTTAAATGAAGAAGTTCTGCATTTAAAATGAAAGCGGCTTTGTGAGTCATGTTCAGCATAAATGCGCAAGAGCAAAACGAGGAAGTGGGCAGGGAAAAGTGGTTAGGGTTGAGGCCGTAAAACATGTGGAAGTGGTTATGAGCCAGAGAGTGTATCTGCGGTGAATTAGGGCCGCCATTAACCACCTCGTTGTTTGCCACAGCACTCTGCGATTCCCTCTGAAAGTACAGCATGACTCACATCCTCCCTTTTATGTCTCTAATGCCAAATGACTCAAAGCAAAACACACTTTGAGGTACCAAGGCCCACTCTGCAGGAACATACACTGTTTCAAGTAGATTCAAGGTGTAAAATGTATCATTCAGCTGCACTGATTTTGGAATCTTAGAATTATTTAAAAATAATAATCGAGTGTTAGCTCAATTTTTAGCCTAAAAGTATGTTTCTAATGTGATCATTCAGAGGTAGGTTTGGTTTTATCATCCTTGTTTCCCTAGGTAAATGGTCATATTGTTGATAAATGTAGTTTACAAAATAAATGTGCATCGCTCAACAAAAATGTGATTAAATAGAATTGTAGTGACATTTAAGATTTCAAAAGTAAGTGTTTCCTAAAAAATCATAGTTGTAACAAATTGATGAACTACAGTTGGCAGGATTATGATAGTATGATTCAAAAACATACATTTAACACAAAAATGAGCTAGAATTCTAGAATATACCACACTTTTGTGAAATTATTTTTATAGGTTGCCAAAACTGGTGCAGCTCAGAGTGATGCATCAATGCATTTTTACACTCTAATGCAGAATGGATAAGGCACTATTTTCACTCTCCATCCCTCTGAACCCTGAAACCCACCTTCCCGCAAACCACTCCAGACTCAGACAGCCTGTCAAGCCTGACGCAACCCAGCCTGTCGGATGGCGAGGAGCAGCTGGAGCGGCTGCAACAGGCCGAGATCACCCGTACCAAGCCCATCTCACTGTGGAAGGCTGGAACAGTCCAGACTTGGCTCGAGGTTGTCATGGCAATGCCCATGTACATCCGAGCATGTTCCGAGAATGTGAAGAGTGGAAAGGTACAGCATCAATGTATTCAAGATACCCACAGTATTAAAGTTAAGGTTAAAAAGTTGCATTATGTTGGTGTTTTTTCATGACTCCACCTCGAAAATCCAAGCTCAATGCTTTTCTTCTTTAAACTGCAGTTTTTTGGGGTTTTCTTTAGTTTGTCATTTTAGTGAGCATTGATAAATGAAAATTATTTGCTCTAAATTAATTTGGGTTTTGACACCATAAATATGAGCATGCATCAGACAGCCCATTCAGCCTAAAGCAGTTTTGCTTTAACCAAAGCTGTTGCAGTCATATAAGTTGTTAATGTAGATAGTCAGTAGCAAATTTAATATAGCTAAAATATGCCAAATAGTTTCCTAGTTTATTGGATGTGAATGTTTGCAATAACTGATCAAATCTGGAGAGGCCTGACAACAGACATGGGTGTGAATGTATGCTTTCTCCAGTGTTTTGACCCCTTGTTGGTAAATTCATGCTGCAGGTCCTGCTGGGGTTGACAGATGAAGATCTAGAAGTGGGACTAGCAATCAACAGCCCAATGCATCGCCGGAAACTTCGGCTGGCGATTGAGGATTACAGAGAGGCAGAGAACGGAGCAGGGTAACATCTACATGAACAGACAAGGAAATAAATAGCAAAGTTTACAAATTAAAATCTCATTTTACACTGTACTTGAAGCCCCTGCCTTGTACTTTAATATTTCAAGCTTTATGAAGCATCTTGAAATGATAATTGATAATTAATATTCTTAAATTAACTATAAATAACTATTTACAAAAATTACATAATCTACCTGAAGAATTGATTGCCACTTTTAAAATTACATTCCAGATCATTTTTGAAATGTTCTTTCTAAATGTTACATGATTAAAAATTTATGGTGGCGTAAAATATTTGCTTGTGTTTCTTCCTCAGGCTGTCCAAGGCGGCTGACATGGATCATCACTGGGTGTGTAAGACTTGGCTGAGTGACCTTGGCCTGTCACAGTATTCTCAACTGTTCCAGAACCAGCTGGTTGATGGCCGAGTTTTGGGAACTCTCACCCGCCGGGATCTGGAGACCATCTTCAACATCAACAACAAGTTCCATATTACCAGCCTGCTATCAGGAATACAGCTGCTGCAGATGCTTGGCTTTGATAAAGAGGTGAACAGCGGCCCCTGGTGTTCATTCAGTCATAGTGTACAGTACTTTTAGGAAGGTGTGAAAAAATGCTGTAAACAAAGAATTCTTTCAAAAATGGAAGTGTTAATCATTTATTTTCATCAATCAACAAAATGCAGTGAACTCGGCTGGTAGGTTTATCCAAATATAACCTTTCAACCTATGTGTGACATTGATGATCATTAGCACCTGTTTAGTAAAATTGGTTGATCATACACCTGACTATAATCCTACAAAATCCCTGACTTTGTGCAAGTGTACCTATAAGAATTGATGCTGGTTTGAAGGCAAAAGGTAATAACACCAAATATTGATTTGATTTAGATTTTTCTTTTGTTCACTCACTTTGCATTTTGTAAATCGTTAAAGATAAACAATCATTATTTATATTTCTGAAAGTATTCTTGGTTTACAGCATTTTTTCACACCTGACTAAAACCTTTGCACAGTACTGTACATGTATGTTTGCATGTGTATTTATGAGTTGGCCTAATATGGAAATCAAACTGTTGGCAAAGACTTTCTCAGTCATAAATGCGCACATAAAACACGTTAGATTCAGCTAGTCCCACTGAACGAACAATGATCAATATATGACCAATATGAAGGCTATAGACCTTGGTGGTATTCCAGCTGAAATGTTCAAGATAGGTGGAATCAGAGATGTGCAGTCAAAGGTGGCAGGTGAAGAAGATGTCCCCTAGTACTGCTCCTTTTTAGTGTACATAGTCCAGGGTGAGACTGTTCTTATTAGAATTCAAGCAGACATAATCCATCAATACTTAGAGTCTCCTCCTTCATTGTCTTTCGTCTGCTCCCATTAAGGGGTCACCACAGTGGATCAATTTCTTCAGTGGTCTCCATTTCTTCATATCCTCTGCATCTTCTTCCTTCAAACCGACCACCTTCATGTCCTCTCTCACCACATCCATAAACCTCCTCTTTGGTTTTCCTCTTTTCCACTTTCCTTGCAGCTTCATCTTCAACACCCTTCTCCCAATATAATCCTTGTCTCTCCTCTGGACATGTCCAAACCACCGCAACCTTGCTTCTCTAACTTTGTCTCCAAAACATCTAACCTGAGCTGTCCCTCTAATATACTCATTCCTAATTCTGTCTATCCTCATCACACCCATCGGAAAAAAAAACTCTGACACCTCCAGCTCTGCCTCCTGCCTTTTCATCAGTGCCACCATCTCCAACCCATACAACATAGCTGGACTCACTACTGTCCTGTAAACCTTCCCTTTCACTCTTGCTGGTACCCATCTGTCACAAATCAATCCAGCCTCTCTCCTCCACCCATTCCAACCTTCCTGCCCTTTTTCTTCACCTCTCTTCCACACTTGCCATTACTCTGAACTCTTGATCCCAAGTATTTAAATTCCTCCACCTTTGTCACTACTACTTCCTGCATCTTAACAACTTCCTCCCTGGTGGCCTAGTGGTTAGGGCGTTGGCCACATGATCGGCGGATCGGGGATTCGAATCCCTTCCCAATAGGTTGCCCTGAGGTACCCTTGAGCAAGGTGCTGTCCCCATCACTGCTCCCTGGGCGCTTTCAATAGCTGCACGGTGTTTGAATGTGCATGGGTTAAATGCAGAGGTCCAATTTCGTTGTGGTTCATTGTCTGCTGTGGCAGCACTACATTGTCTTAAATTGGCAGCACTTCATCTCCACTACTCAGGCACCCTCTCACTTTCCAAGATTGTGTTAAACAATCTGGTCAGAAACTCCACTGCCATCACCCTAAACACCTCCATGCTTCCACTGGTATGTCATCCGGACCAACAGCCTTTCCATTCTTCATCCTCTTCAGTGCTGCACTTACTTCCATCTTATTTATTTGCTGCACTTCCTGGTTTACTGTCCTCACATCATCCAATCTTCTCTCTCTCTTATTCTCTTCATTCATCAGCCACACAAAGTACTCCTTCCATCTGGTCAATACACTCTGTTCACTTGTGTGTACATTTCAACTTCTATCCTTAATTGCCCTGACCTGCAGCACATCTTTCCCAGCTCTGCCTCTCTGTCTAGTCAATTGGTAAAGGTCCTTTTCTCCCTCCTTACTGTCCAGCCTTTCATGCAATTCACCAAACACCTTATCTTTAGCCTTCGCCACTTCTTTCTTCGCCCTGCGCTTCATCTCCTTGTGCACCTGTCTGCATTCTTAATTTCTCTGACTGTACCATTTCTGGGGGCAGTGGTGGCTTAGTGGTTAGGGCGTTGGCCTCGTGATCGGAGAATCAGGGGTTCGATCCCCTTCCCAATGGGTTGCCCTGAGGTACCCTTGAGCAAGGTGCTGTCCCCATCCCGCTCCTCCCTGCGATGGGCTGGTGACCTGTCCAGGGTGCGTCCCCCGTCCTTGCCCTGTGTGCGCTGGGTTGGATACCAGCACCCCCCGTGAACAAGCAGCAGAAAATGGATGGATGGATGGATGGATGGATGGATGGATGGATGGATGTACCATTTCTTTTTCACTTGTCTCTTTTTTTGTATACACTCCTGGACTTCTATGTTCCACCACCAACTTATCTTATCCTCCATGTTCCTTCCAGATGTCACACCAAGTACCTTTCTAGCTGTCTGTTTTACCACTTCTGCAGTTTTCCAGCAATCCAGTAATGCTTCAACACCTCCCAGTGCCCGTGTTAACTCCTGCCTGAATTCCACCTTGCAGTCCTCCTTCTTCAGCTTCCACCACTTGATTCTCGACTCTGCCCTCACTTGCCTCCTCTTCTTGACCTCCAAGGTCATCCTACAGACCATCATCCTATGCTGTTTAGCTATGCTCTCCCCTGTCACTACTTTGCAGTCTCTGATCTCTTTCAGACTGACCCTCCTGCAAAGAATATAATCCACATGTGTGCATTTTTCTCCACCCTGTGCTCCTCTCGCTTCTAAAAATAAGTTTTAACTACAGCCATTTCCATCTTTTTTGCAAAATCTACAACCATCTGACCTTCAGCATTCCTCTCCTTGACACCATACCTACCCATCACCTCCTCATCACCTCTGTTCCTTTCACCAACATGTCCATTAAAGTCCACACCAATCACCACTCTCTCTCTCTTCTGGGTACACTCTTTATCACTTCATCTAACTCACTACAAAATTCTTCTCTCTCCTCCATCTCACAACCAACTTGTGGGGCATAAGCACTAACAACATTCATTTTCACACCTTCAACTTCCAGCTTCAAACTCATTACCCTCCCTGACACCCTCTTCACCTCCAAAATATTCTTCACATACTCTTCATTCAGGATAACACCTACCCCATTCCTCCTTTCATCCACACTATGGTAATACAATTTAAACCCTTCTCCAATACACCTGTCCTTACTACCCTTCCATCTAGTCTCTTGCACACACAAAATATTAAACTTCCATCTCTCCAACAGCTAATTCTCTACCTTTACCAGTCATGCTGCTAACATTCCAATCTCCTACCCTCACTTCCACTCTTCTCCACTTCCTTCTCTCCTCCTTCCTCCAGGCCTGCCTTCCTCCTCTTTTTCTTCTTCTCTTTTGGCCAACAGTCGCTCAATTTCCACCAGCACCCTGTAGGCTAACAGCACTGGTGGCAGTCGTTGAGCTTTGACCAATCTGGAATGAAAATGTTTTTCATTGTCTGCATATTGATTTGGTAGAAGTTTTACATCAGATGCCTTTTCTGAAACAGATGACGTTTTCTGTTACTGGAGACAAGCAGAGAGAGAGTTGCTCACACAGGTGACTCAATGGTTGTAAAGTTGGTCCGGAAGGGACCATTGATGAACTTGCACTAGGGCAGGAAAAGATCTGAAAAACAGAGACAGGAAACAGTAGAAGAATAATGTAAATCTAAGCGATTGTAAATGTTAGATAAAGAAAATCTTAGCATAATACAGGTTTAATTATAACTTAATTTATTTAACAGAAACTGGCCCTGTGGGAAAAAATAGACCAGATAGTTACTCAATCAACCAATTAGGCTTAAACATCTCAAATAGCAGCACATCATGCTGCAGTCTAAACAAAGGAATTTACTGAAATATGTCAGTCTTTAAAGGATGAACAAGCATCTCTCAGGCTCTGGGACTGCACAAACTACAGTGAAAGCCATTATCTTTAAAAGCAGAAAACAGGGTTTAATTGTACCTGAAATGCTGCCAACAATCCTGATAGCAAGGCAACAGTGACTCAAGCCAGAAAGTCACAAAGTAACCCTGAAAGACAACTAAGGAACTGCATGCCATGCTGAGATAAAATCAACATTCATGATTCCACCATTGGAAGAAGATTGGATTAAAAGGGTTTCAATGGGCAAAGCTGCAAGGTGAAGCCACTACTAACAAAGTAACTCAAAGGTTTGTTTCACATTTGCCAAAGGAAAACCCTGGAAGATGTCAAGCCTTTTGAAAAAAGGTTTTGAAAAATGTTTCATTTAACTTAAAAAGTGAATTAAGGTTAAATGTGGTTATGTGTAATTGATTATTTTAATTAAAGTTCAGTTTAATTTGTTATATATACGCACTGCCTGTCCAAAAAAAAGTTACCACCTGGATTTCACAAAGTAAATAGGTGTCTAACTTGGGTTACAAGCGATGCCTTGGCACAATTTTTGCTTATGTGTCGAATTTTTAGATACGAGTAAAGTTTGTGTTACGAGCACACACATTGGCTAATGAGCATCATGTGATGCTCCCGTGGTGCGGATGTGCTTTTTACACCAACTGAGACAATGGTTCTTTTCTCTTGCCTCATTAACAATGGATGTAAAACAATGTATTTAGCCATGACAGAGTGGTTTTCCAAAGAGGACTACTGAGTGCTTGCCAGTGATGAGGATGATGCCATGCATTAATAGGAACATGTGAGAATATGCATAAAAGAAGAGTCAGTCAGTCAGTCATTTTCTGCCGCTTGTCCCAAGCGGGGTCGCGGGGGGGTGCTGGAGTCCATCCCAGCTCACACAGGGTGAAGGATGGGGGGATACACCCTGGACAGGTCACCAGCCCATCGTAGGGAGGAGCGTGACGGGTACGGCACCTTGCACAAGGGTACCTCAGAGCAACCTATTGGGAAGGGGTTTCCAATATCTTCCAATCATGCGGCCAACCCCTAACCTAGTGGTTAGGGGTTTAATTATTTGTTTTTTTTATGTGGGGCAGCGGTGGCCTAGTGGCCACCGCTGCCCCAGATAAAAAAAACAAATAATTAAACTACACTGTATGTGTATACATGATGAGTTCCAGTTGTGCCCAGCATTCTACTGTCTCATGTGCTGTAGGTCACTTCAAACTGACCAGAAAAGCAAGTGCCAAAAGAGGACTGAGACAGAAGGGAAAAAAAGATATTACTAAAGTTGAAGAAAAGACCAGCTCTAACAAGCAATATTTTAAGTCTCCACCCAGCATGCTACCTTATCCCTATTCTCTGACAATATGTCAGTTTATAAGGTTTAAAAAATTATAACTCTTTTAAAATAACATTTTAAAATAACGTTTAAAATAAAGTTTATTTATTTCTTCCCCAGGTTCTGCAAGCTCGGCGTGTTCAGTGTGAGCAGCAGGATGTGGATCCTGTGGTGTGGACAAGCCAGCGGGTCATTAAATGGATCAGAGACATAGACCTGAAGGTGTGACCAACTTCTTCTTTAGACCTGTACTTATTGCACTGAACAAAAGTGAGAAATTATACAAGTTATACAGGTTGCTTTCTCTAGGAGCTAGTATCCCCACTTTGTTAGCCTGTCAATCCCTAAATTTTCCAACTCAAATTGTGGGTGAAATCTTTTGTTTGTCCAGTTGTGGACTCCATGGTTATCACTGTGAACCAAGTGCATGACAGAAAACAGCATTAAATCATATGTGTCTGGCTGTGATCCTTATGTATATTCTTTTATCCTTGTGCAAATGCCAATAAAATCACGAGGTGGGTCAGTCCATAAGGATAAAGAATCAGACCTTCAGCCTAATATGGATATGTGATCAAGACTCTAGTAACACAATCTGTTCTAAGCTAAACATTACTATTTGACACTGTCTGAAAATTGTATGTTTTTTGAATGACTTCAGTGGTCTAAGTGGTCTAAGACTTCAAAATTGCCATATAACAGCTACAAAATTGTCGTATAACAGCTTGAGTTTTAATATTTACTCATTCCAAAAAACGGTGGCAACAGAAAGGATTCAGACAACCCTTCACTTTTTTTTATTTGGTTATGTTGCAGTATAGTTATATATTTTTTGTCATGAATCTACACCAAGCACCCCATAATGAGAAAGGGAAAACAGAATTTTTTATATTTTGAATTTATAAAAAAGAAAGCACTTGTTACTTAGTTAAAGCACCTTTGGCAGCAATTACTGCCATAAGTCAACAGACTTTGCACATCTGGATTGCCATTGTTCTCTGCAAGAGACAGTTGTGGCTGCAATGGTTATGGATTTGGCCCTGGATCGGAAGATTGTGGGTTTGATTCCCTCAGAAGTAGGTTGCCCTGAGGTACCTTTGAGCAAGGTACCGTCCCTGTCACTGCTCCCTGGACGCTTTCAATAGCTGTCCCCTGCACGTGTGTGTATGGGTGAAACGCAGAGGTTTAATTTTGTTGCGTTGTGCTGTGCTGCATTTCATAATGACAAGAACAGTAACTTTCACTTTCAAGTCCTCGCAAGCTCAGTCAGCTTGGAAAGGTGGAGAACCATTTTCAGGTCTCTAACCCTAACCCACTCAAGGCACACAGAGCTGTCCCTAAGCGATTCCTGTGTTGTTCTTCGCTGTGAGTTTTAGATCATTGTCATGTTGGACGGTGAACCTTTAACCCAGCCTTATGTCCTGAGCACTGTGGAACAGGCTTTCAGTGAAAATATCTCTGTACTTTGCTCCATTCAGCTTTTCCTCAACCCTGACCATCCCTGCTGCTGAAAAACACCTCCACAACATGATGCTGACACCACTATGCTTCACTGTGGGAATGATATTGAGCAGGAAATGAGCAGTGCCTGGCTTCATTCAGACATAACGCTTAGAACTGAGGACTGAAAGTCCATCAGGTGCTTTTTTGCAAGTTCTTCATGCAGTTTGATGAAGAGATGCTTCCTTCTAGCCACTCTGCTATAAAGCCCAGATCAGCTGCAGCTGTGTTTGTCCTTAATCTTTTAAGAACTTAATCTCATCTCCACACAGGAACCCTGGAGCTCATTCAGAAGTGACCATCGGGTTCTTTCAATCATGTCCTTTCATGAGACTCTTAATTTACTGCTACACCTGAACCTGGTAATGTCTGCCATGAAGTTTTTCTTTCCAACACTCTCTCCTGTAGGTATCTCAGATTCTGCATTCTCTTGTTTAAGTCCATATCCTTTAGATAAACAGAAGTTCATCTCCATTTCAAAGTCAAAATCCTCTTTGGCACTTGTTTGTTTTGAAGTTCCAGAGGACCACCCCTGTTCACCATTTACATGCTACCCCTGGGGCAAATCATCCATCCACATGGTCTTTTTTTTATGACAAAAAATAATTGATGACACCCTACAACTTTATCAGTTGCAGACTTCCTACTAATGTTTCCCCACTCCAAGACCTTTGGATAGGTCTGGAGGTTTGGATAAGTACCAACTTCCATAAGCTAATACAGATAATTAATCATTAACCTCCTATAGAGGTTTTTATCTGGTGAGTGTATTGTACTGATTTTCAAGAATAAGGGTGATGCACAGAGCTGTAGTAACTATAGAGGGATAAAGTTGATCAGCCACACCATGAAGTTATGGGAAAGAGTAGTGGAAGCTCGGTTAAGAAAAGAGGTGAGGATTAGTGAACAGCAGTATGGTTTCATGCTGAGAAAGAGCACTACAGATGCAATGTTTGCTCTGTTGTTGATGGAGAAGCACAGAGAAGTTCAGAAGGAGCTGCATTGTGCCTTTGTGGACTTGGAGAAAGCATATGACAGGGTGCCTAGAGAGGAGTTGTGGTTTTGTATGAGGAAGTCTGATGTTACAGAGAAGTAGGTGAGAGTACTTCAGGATATGTATGAGGGCAGTATAACAGTAGTGAGATCTGCAGTGGGAGTGACGGATGCATTTAAGGTAGCAGTTGGATTACATCAAAGATCAGCACTGAGCCCATTCTTGTTTGCAATAGTAATGGACAGGTTAATGGATGAGGTGAGACAGGAGTCTCTGTGGACGATGATGTTTGCTGATGATATTGTGATCTGCAGTGAGAGTATGGAGCGGCTTGAGGAGTACCTGGAAAGATGGAGATCTTCTCTAGAGAGGAGAGGAATGAAAGTGAGTAGGGCAAAGACAGAATACATGAGTGTGAATGAAAGGGAGGAAAGTGGAGTGGTTAGGAAGCAGGGAGTGGAGGTAACAAAGGTGGAGGTTTAAATACTTAGGATCAACAGTTCAGTGTAATGGCGAGTGTGGAATAGAGGTGAAGAAGAGAGTGCTGGCAGGTTGGAATGGGTGGAGAAGAGTGGCTGGAGTGATTTGTGACAGACGCGTACCAGCTAGAGTAAAAGGGAAGGTTTACAGGACAGTAGTGAGACCAGCTATGTTGTATGGGTTGGAGACGGTGGCACAGACGAAAAGGCAGGAGGCGGAGCTGGAGGTGTCAGAGTTAAAGATGCTGAGATTTTCGTTGGGTGTGACGAGGATGGACAGGATTAGAAATATTAGAAATATTAGACTATTTTAGAGGGACAGCTCAGGTTTGATGCCTTGGAGACAAGGTTAGAGAAGCAAGGTTGCGTTGGTTTGGACATGTCCAGAGAAGAGACGAGGATTATATTGGAAGGAGGATGTTGAAGATGGAGCTGCCAGGAAAGAGGAGAAGAGGAAGGCCAAAGAGGAGGTTTATAGACGTGATGAGAGAGGACATCTAGGTGGTTGGATTGAAGCAGGAAGATGCAGAGTACCGGAAGAAATGGAGACGGTTGATCCGCTGTGGCGACCCTTAAATGGGAGCAGCCGAAAGAAAGAAAGAAAGAAAGAAAGGCTTTTATCTTGTGGCACCTTATGCAGTCTTGGTGTTATCTTTATTCTGCCATGACCATATATGTTTTTTTGTCTAAGACAGCTTTCTTCAAGCTCTGAAATGTTGTCATTCTCTGCCCTGCACTCAGCACCAAGGATGGTAAAATGTTAATTCATTCTTTTGTTACATCACAACTCAATAATTGTAACATTTCAAGTCATTGGTCTTCCAGATAAGTTTTTTCTTGTCTCCAGTATGTCCAAAATTCAGCAGCTAGAGTTCCTGTTTATAATGAAAGCCCTTTTTAGCCTCTCTTTTAGTTATCTTTTAGAACTTCAGTCAAGAAGTGGGGCTTCTGTATCTGCTTCTGCGCCCGCCATGGAGGGCGGGGTTTCAGCATCTGCCACAGAGGATGGGGCTTTTGTGCATGTTTCTGGGTTATCCCTCACTGTCACCTGAGGCCCTGGACATGGCTGTGGCAGGGAGTAGGACCCCTTGCAGACATGTGTTGGTCCTGGAATGGGCCCAATCATGTGCCCAATTATGGGAGCTGTTTGCTTTGTTAGGTTTTTTGATTTTGTTTGTGCCTCCCCTCAAGAGCCCTACTAATGAAAATAACTAAAACAACTCTTTAAAGTTTCTAAATAATTCATAGTAGATACTAAATATTTAATAAATAATTAAAAGTAGTTAATAAATCATTTATAGAAGATATGAAATAATTTGCAACAGATACTGAATAATTAGTAGAAGGTGCTAAATCATTTCTAGATGATGCTGAATAATTTCTAATAGATGCTAAATAACTGTTGAATACATTACAGCACTAAATTAATTATAGTAATTTCAGATAGCAGGTACTAATTAATTTTGACACTGAAAAATTCATAGGCGATATTTCAAGCCTATATGATCTATAAAGCATATTTAGAGACAAATACAGCTGACCAACATGTTAAACAAGCATGATTTCCAATAAATTCATACATTTAGATAAAAAAAAAAAAACATTTAAAAAAACTTCACTTGGTCAAAAATGGAACCTTCTCTGTTGACCTGAAAGAACTTGGCAGGAACATGAAGACATTCTTAACAGATGAATAATGAATGAATCCTATGTGTATCTTGTTGTCTGCTGCTATTATTGTGGATTATGCTGCAGCAGAAGGCAATCTGTCTCTGAACATAGTTTGTTTGTGTTTGGTTGTATTGTAAATCTTCTTCACTGTACAGGAGTATGCTGACAGCCTCCAAAACAGTGGGGTCAATGGAGCTGTCATGGTTTTGGATCCATCTTTCAGTGCAGAAAGCATGGCCAAAGCCCTGGAGATCCCCAACAACAAACATATGATCCACCGACACCTGTATGAGGAGATGAAGGTGCTGCTTAACCCAGCCAGGTCAGTACACATTCTGATGTTTTCCTCAAATTGGTAATGTCTTCTATCTTGTTTGCTGCTGTAGTTCTGCAATTGTGCAAAACTGGCTAACAAGAATAAAAGTTTATAACCAAGCAGCTGTAGTGGTCTAGTGGTAGGGTACTTGCCTAGCACTACCACCATTGGGTTCCTGGGCAAGACCTTAACCCTGAATTGCTCCAGGGGGACTGTCCCTGTAATTAGGACAAGGAAGTCCCTCTGGTGTCTACTAAATGCCGCAAATGTAAACGTAAAGCAGTTCAAAACTCGATGTTCATTCATCACACCAGCTTATTTCTTAGATAATCTCAAGAAAACTTTCTTATGTAGTTTCTGTCACAATAAAATCTATTGTACAAATAGTTGCTTCTACTTCTTGTAGCTAAGTAACATACTTGAAGCCGTTTCAAGTGTAGGATGACATAGTGGACAGCATTGGATAATGCTAATTTATTTAAAAGCAACACTCAAAAATGTTTCTCAGTGAAAATGTTCGCTCTTCACAGGTCCAATCAGAATCAGGAGTACAGGAGCAAAGAGGGAACACCCACACACTCACCAGCCTCCAGCTGTCGCTACACTGAAGAGAGGTTTGCTCTCAGGCCCAGATCAGGCAAGGTAAAGAATCACCACTCATTCACTGTTTGTCAGTAAAGCCCAAAAACATTCATAAACTAAACATGTCATTACTGATATTGCTTTTCAGGTGGCAGCAACAAACTAACTAATAACTCTGATTAAACTGAAACTTAAACTGAACTTCACTAGAAATGAATAGCTTACTAAAATAACAAATTACAAGATGTAACAAAATCACATACAGGTAGTTCTGGTAAAATTGGTCAAATAATTTGGGTTTTCTTGGTTTATTCATTGATTAATTAATAAAAAAAGATTGCCAATCAGAGGTTTCAATGATCTTATTTGCTGTTTGCATGTGGTCAAGGGTCAAACACATTGCAAAGGTTTTGTTGTTTTCAAAAATACCTGTATATGTGTAGACAAAGCCAAAATTGCTGATTTTGCAGCAGTTTGACAAGAAAGAATTTGATCTTCCCTTCAGAGTCCTTTGAGATTCAACCCCAAAATCCCAGGTGGACGAGACCTTGGTTTCCATGGCAGCTGTGGGTCCTTGCCCAGAGAAGAACGGATGAAGGCCCTTCCGAGGTCAAAGGGAAGCCCAATGCATGGGTATTCCAGCATAGAAATTACCAATGTCTAGGTGACAGAGACATCTGCAGAGTGAAACGAAACATAGTCCACTTTGTGACCAGGTCGTTTTGGAAATGAGAGATGGTGACCATCACTGAGGCAGCAAGGGCTCCAAAGGTTTTCTATACAAAACAGTTTTCAATAAGGTGGATAATTTAAGACAAGTGAAGTCTGTCCAAAGGAAATGTTCTTCATTTCAGTTCTCTGTACTGGACACTTGGCATAAAAGAATACTACAGCAAACCTATCTTCTATCTGCTACACCTGTATTATACAGTCTGTTACAACATACAATTATTTTGGCAAGTGGTATTTTTAAAAGAACAGAAACCCTTAATTACATTTCTTATAGAAGCCACTGGGCAGTTGCTGAATAACAAGAATAAACATTTAAGTGTATGACTATATGATGTATATATGAAGCTACAACCATTGCACTCAAGCAGTGAGAATAAGAAAGACTAAAAAAATATTTAACTAAAGTTTATAATATTCCTATAATGAACCTATGAACATTCCACCCACATCACTATGGCAAGGAATGACCACAAATTCTGCTATTTGGAAAAAAGCACCAATACTGAAAGAAAAATTATTAATATGCATTTTTTTTATTAATATCTTTGAAAGTTCTATAAAAGTCCCATGCAATAATACATACAGAAATGTACTGATGTAATTCTAAACTGTCAATCGGACTAAATTTAATTAAAAGTGAACTTTTTTATGAACTTTTGTTAGTAGAGATTCATGTAGAAAACACCTGTACAGAGATTAGGATGCAAAAAAGCTAATTTAGGAATTCTGCCTTGTGAAACAGTTTCCTTCATAGATGTGACTTTTATTTTTACTATTTCAACTTTTTACACATTTTCAGTGCACCAAAGGTGCTTACAAGGGATGATTATCTGTAAAGTGTAAATTCTTTATTAAAGGTTTATAAATATGCTTCACCAAGTGAAGGAAAAAGATACTGTATATATAATTCATATACATTCAATTTCTTTGATTTTTAACATGCTTCCATTTCCATATGCTCTTACTGAAAGAAATTACAATCTAGCTAGTTTACAGCTATGTTCATATCTAGATCCACTCACATTAACAATAAACCCACTGTAATGTTCTGTATTATGTGTGCTTGACATGAGTAACAACAATTAATAATAAGGAACACATATGAAAGGAAGTGGGATAGGAAGTGAAACCATCATTTATCTAATTAATTATATAACTTATCAATATAACTTATTATGAGGTGGGATTTGCGATTTTGTCTGTGTTGCAATTCATCCTAAAGGTCTTGAGCTGGATTAGGGTGAGGGCCGCATTCATGCCTCTGTATCCCTCCTCAACAAACTTCTCAAAACATGTCAAAATTCACCTTGCTTTGTGCACAATAGGATAGTCAACAGAACAGCAGAAAAAAAGTCCCCAAATGATTGCAACAAAATTGGAACTATATTATTGTTTAAATTGTTTTGTGTGATTTTTTTTATACCAGTCCAGTCTACACACTGTACATAGAGATGTCAGCCTCATGTAAACCCAATGCATGAAAGTCTCATGCTTTTTCTGCATAGTTAGTATCATTCGAGCAGTCTGGCTCTAAATAACTACATCAGAAGAAATCTATCAATGATTAAAACAGTCCTATATAGGTTTTCCTGCATTTCCAGTGAGGTTAATCCAAAAATGGGTCCAAGATCCTCTGCAGCCAGTGTTGCATATTAAAATATGAGTGTTAAACTTTCTAGAGGCAATTACAGTGCATATGCAAAAACTTCAAGCTCTCTAAATGACAAGCATTATTTTTTGTTTGACTTAAACCCTTGAAGAACCCTATAAGGCAGTGGATGACAATATGATAATCAGAGACTTTAAACACTTTCTTCATCTGGGGCACCCTAAGGGTCAGTTTGAGAACCACTGCCATAGCGATGGATCGATCTCCCTCTGCTGTTTGCATTTAAAACATATGTTAAAAATAAGTGAAGTGAAAAAACTATTTGTTATTGTGAATATGTAGCACAGCATTTAACCCATACACTCCATGCTGCAGAAAGCAGCCATATCCAGTATCTGGGGAGCAGTGATGGGGATGGCACCCTGCTCAAGGGGATCTCCAGGGGACCTTAATGGTCTGGATTCATACCCACAACCTTCCAATTATGGGGCCTAGTCTAGGAGGTCCACTAGGAGACCACTGAAACTAAAGTGTAGGTGATGCACATTATATAACACTATCACCTCCATATTCAGTTTTATATGGCACCATATTAGTGAACTAAATTAACTAAATTAACAGACAAACTAACTAAAAAGACTAATAATAGAGCAGATAACAGAAATACGGTGCATCTCATGAAGCTGCAAGGCGTTGATTTGATTGTATTTTAATCATTTTATTACAGCTCAGCAAAGTATTCTACTATATTTTGTTCACTGCTATTGTGCAGTGAAGGACAGAAGGACTTTCTGTTTTGAGTTCCAATTTTAAGTGATAAAACAAATGTTTTGAATGCAGCAAGCAAATGTAAAGTTTTTTTGTATTTCATTCCCATATCTAACAGCAAGAACACATAAAGAAAATAGGTTGGCATCCTATTTTAGAACAGCCAGGGATATTAGCTAAGCTAAAAACAAAGTGTTCAGAGTATGAAACACATTCCCGATCTACATGATTTTTTATGCTGCTACTGGTTCTCAGAGGAATGTGAAGCAGAGGCGCACACCTTTAAATCTGAGCCTGAGGCCAGTCAAAGGCAAACTGGTTTTTCAACTTAACATGCAGCAAGGCTTGGTGGCAACATTTCATCTAAGATGGATTCAGACTTCTACATCCATATTACAGTTTAGTCTTATTGTCTTAAAGCAGTGGGGTCCTCCAGTAACTACATAGAGGAGCTTCACCAACTTTGCAGAACAAAAGTGAACCTGTTTTTAAACACTGCTTTTATTATCTCATAAGAGATGTGAGCAAAACGCAGGGGCAGCTACTGAAAGTGCCCAGAGAGCAGTGATGGGGCAGTACCTTGCTCAAGGGTACCTCAGGGCAACCTACTGATCCAGGATTCAAACCCATGACCTGATCCTGGGGCCTAATCCCTAACCGCTAGGCCACTGCTGCCCCAGTAGCTGTGGAGTAAAATGAAAGAGGCAAAGTTTAAATACCAAACATGTCTTGTCTGACAGATGACTATATAGTGCCCATAGGGCAATATAAATTCTGGCTTTATTAAACTAAAACTTTTGAATTTTTGAACACATAATCCAATACTATCATTAGCCATTTTACCTTTTGCACATCTGAATTTAAGGATTTCAGTTTAATTCTATTAACCCATCATGATCTTTTTAATTACATTTTTTGTTTAAGCTTACCATTCTGTTCCAAGTCTAGAGTGAAAATAATCTGCATAATAATAATAATTATTTTTATAATATGTGCTGAATAGGCACCATCCTTTTAGAATACAAGACAGTGGTTAAAAAAAGTAATAAAATAATCAATATCAATAATAATTAAACAAGCATCAAAATGAACTATGATGAATTCTCTTCATAATTTATCAAAGCATAGAGAGTGTATGAATGTTACATGTTAAGATTTGTATCAGGAATTGTACAGGTGTTTGCTGGGAGTCTGTACTTTTTTTGTACAATCAAAATTGTAACTATGGTAATGCCATGAGTAGAAACAGTAAATAGTTGTAAATCATTTGTATATTTATATCTTTTATGTATAAGTGTTATATTATAAAAAAATGAATAAAGAAGCAACAAATCTTACTGGTTAGTTTTTATAAGCCCAAATGCTACATCACTACAACAATTAATTTAAACACTACACTACAACAGTTAAGCCATCTCTAAAGTTCTAAAAGGGCCAAAGCTGTGAGAAAACCCTTTAAAATGGAAATAGCACTTTGACCTAGTATATTTCATTTCCTTTTTTTTTATTGTTCAATTGTTTCAATTGTGTCATGGTTTTGGTGCTCTCCCCTGACTGGTAAGGACTCGTTAGGACATCAGATGTGCCTGATTGGCCCAATGATATAAAGACCCCAATGAGTCAGAGCAGAGTGTCAGTCGTTCTGGATTCCACATCGGGTGACTGTTTGTAATTAAGCACATTGAGTTCAGTGTTTGTGTGAGTGCACGTTTATGTTCATGTTTAACAAAGCTCAGTTGAAGACTCCCGGCTCTACACTGATGTCCGGCCAAACACCACCTAGCTGTCACAAATTGATTAATTTTCTCTTTGGAAAATTCTACTGTATTTAATCTAATGATTTAATTTATCATTAAATTAAAATTCTTTTTTTCTGTTTAAAATTCTTTATTTTCTTGTATCTTTTATGTACTGTGTAATTCATCAGAGGGTCCTGGGGATCGATTACCAAGCATGGCAGTTTGGGTCCTTTCTGTGTAGAGTATGCATGTTCTCCCCATGTCAGCGTGGGTTTCCTCCAGGTTCTCCGGTTTCCTCCCACCCTGCAAAGACATTATGTCTGGTGGATTGGAGATACAATGTCCCCTAGATGTGTATATTTGTATAAATCAGAAGAAATACATCAATGCTTAAACAGTCCTATATAGGTTTTCCTGCATTTCCATTGAGGTTAATCCAAAAATGGGTCCAAGATCCTCTGCAGCCAGAGTTGCATATTAAAATATGAGTGTTAAACTTTCTAGAGGCAATTACATTGCATATGCAAAAACTTCAAGCTCTCTAAATGACAAGCATTATTTTTTGATTGACTTAAACCCTTGAAGAACCCTATAAGGCAGTGGATGACAATATGATAATCAGAGACTTTAAACACTTTCTTCATCTGGGGCACCCTAAAGATCAGTTTGAGAACCACTGCCATAGAGAAGGAAAGTCATCAGATCACTCTCTGCTGTTTGCACTTAAAACATATTTGTATAACACAACTTCATTTATCAAAATTATAAATTATTCTTTATTATCTAATATCTTTTATGTACTGTGTAATTCATCAGAAGGTCCTGGGGATCAACTCCCAGGCATGGCGGTTTGGGCCCTTTCTATGTAGAGTATGCATGTTCTCCCCATGTCTGTGTGGGTTTCCTCCAGGTGCTCCGGTTTCCTCCCACCATCCAAAGACATTGTGTCTGGTGGATTGGAGATGCTAAAATGCCCCCTAGATGTGTGTATTTTTTGAACAGACTGAAACTGAAGACAATGATAAAACCAACATTCTTACATACAGGCAATGCCTTCTACAGGACAAATAAGGACATCAGAAGAGTCTGCTTAACATGCTCTGCTTTTGCTGGTAATGTTTGCACTTCCTGCTATTCATAGGTTTCATGTGATGTCACACCCTTAAAGCACCTTCCACATGAAGGGAAAACAAAGCTTACTTCCCTTAACCACTATGCATTTTTAGCAGTTTTGTTAAGCTAAAATACGAGACATTTGTTATCTGATTTGGTACACTAACTGATAAAGGCTTCATTTCAACATAATCCTAATAAAGAAAGAAAGATTAGAATAGGAGATGGTAGATTATGCAATTAAAGTTGTTAATCTGGGGAGAAGTGTACTGATACAGATGTTCAAGAATAAGGGGGTTTCACATCAGCCTTTATAAGCATTATGGGAAAGGATGAAGGAAGCTAGATTAAGAAAAAGAGGTGACAATTAGTGAGCAGCAGTAAGGTTTAGCTTTAGAAAGACCACTACAGATTTGCTATGAGAGTGTTCAAGTCAGGCAAAGTCAAGTAGGTTTTATTGTCATTTCAACCCCATACACAGTACACAGTGAAATGAATAACGTTACTCCAGGACCAAGATGCTACACACAAGACAAAACAGAACGCTACATAAGACTACAACACAAGCAGACAGTACAACAGTAAGACATACAGTCCAAAAAGACTGACACAATAAGACACAACTGAGTACATTCATCCAGCACACAGCAGAAACAGTATTGTATATGAATGTGGTACAGAGATTGCCAAGTTAAATACGGTAATGCATCCAGTACTAGTGCAGGATTATAGTGATTATACGGTATTATGTCAAACACTGTATTTAGCAGCATGAAGTTAAAGTACATGAAGTAAAGACTAGAACTAATAAATAATTGTGTTGATAGAGTAGAATATAGAAGAGTTGCATTCTGGCTTTTTGGACACAAAAACAGAAAGAGTGTAAGAGTGCTACAGGATGTTAAGAGAGTTAGCCTCCCAGCCCCCCTTCTCACAACTTTTAACAGGGGCACCTTTGAAAGTCAGCTCTCCGGCTGCATTGGTGTCTGGTAAGGGAGCTGTAATGTTTCTGATTACAGCTCACTGCAGCGGATAGTGAGAGCAGCAGAGATGATCTGTCTGCCTCTTACTCTCATTGAAGGAAGTTTACCACATTTGCTGCTTCAGCACGGTCAGTAACACTGGAAAAAACATTCTCAGAAAAATGATGGACACTTCCGTCTTCTACCGTCTGGGAAGAGGTTCCAAAATAGCTTCATTCCAGAAGCCGTCAGAACCCTTAACGAACAGTGTTCTACCCACACTTCACACAGGCCATTTCAATCCCCTGTTGCACTTCGTCTCTTTATATTTATTTATTCATTTCTTACTTTCTTATTCAGTTCTTACTAATTTTCCTACTTTTTGCCATTTATTGCTGTTATAAAGGTCTTTCCCCTGTGCAACACATACATATGTTTCTAGAAACAAATGCACCAAGCCTTTGTGCACTAAGTCATTTTACATTTTAACTATCACAACACAATCTTATCAACACAATCTCCATATGTTTCTTGTACTCTGTCATATTTGTTACACTTTGTCTTTGTTGTCCTTTGTTGTACTGTTATTAATGTAATTTGTTTTCTTGATATCCATGTTGTTTTATGTGGCATCACTGTTTCATCATTTTCATCTCGCTCTGTACCTGTACAGTGTTGCAGATAAAATAACCTTGATCTTGCATAATAACAATAACAATAACAATAATAATAATAATAAAATAGGGGCGTCGGCCGGAGGATCGGGGGTTTGAACCCCTTCCCAGTGGGCTGCCCTGAGGTACCCTTGAGCAAGGTGCCGTCCCCGTCCCGCTCCTCCCTGCGATGGGCTGGCGACCTGTCCAGGGTGCGTCCCCCATCCTCACCCTGTGTGAGCTGGGTTGGACGCCGTGACCCCGTTTGGGACAAGCGGCAGATAATGGATGGATGGATGGATGGATAATAATAAATAAATAAATTGCTTACATACAAGAATGAAAGTGTCTGCTAAATGCGAGTATAAAATTAATCAATTGTATAATACTCAGCTTAGAATTGTTCTAAGATGATGTACTGTATATTAAATATTAACCATTAATCATTTGTTTGGCTAGTTCATTTTAGCTGCTTCTGAACAAAATCAACTTTCTTTGTTCTTGTCAGTTTTTCTGTAAATATTTATGCAAATGTTTCTATCTGACTGTTCTGTTTAGTGGTTCTTGTTGAACATCGAATCTCTAGTTTAACACATACAGTTTACTAATGTAGTAAAGTGACTAAGCCAGGATGCGAACTGTTTGGGACCTTGGTAAAGTTCAATCGGACTGCGCATGCGTACTGGGTTCGATTATCTGCCGTTGGGCGGAGGTGGAAATGAATCGGTTCATGTGGAGCAAAAGAATCATTCAAAATTACAATAAGTTTTGACATCCGGGAACCTGCCGAGGGTGAAGACCCGGCAGTCTAGGCGTGGCGCTTGTTAGGAGTTGATTTAAGAAGTTGTTTTATTCTGATTCTAATAGGCGGCAACTAAAGGAAAGAAGAAATACTGGAAACACGGGCGATTCAACAGAAACTTCGGGAAAGATCCCTCCTCGATCCTTTATAGGAAGCTTGGGTAGAACATGTTTGTGAGAATAATGTCATGTGTACATATATGTTCTGTGTGTGCGTCATTTGCTTAGATTGTAAAAACAGTTTCACCCTGCTCCATGATCTATATGCTCTGGCACTTTGTTGGAAAAGGCCTTATGATGCCAGTCTAGTCAGGAACCTTAAAGCAGAGAGAGAGAGAGAGAGAGAGAGAGAGAGAGAGAGAGAGAGAGACAGAGAGAGAGAGAGAGAGAGAGACACAGAGAGAGAGAGACAGAGAGAGGGCACAGAGAGAGAGAGAAGAGAGAGAGAGAGGACAGAGAGAGAGAGAGAGAGAGAGAGACAGAGAGAGAGAGAGAGAGAGAGAGAGACAGAGAGAGAGAGAAGACAGAGAGAGAGAGAGAGACAGAGAGAGAGAGAGAGAGAGAGAGAGACAGAGAGAGGCAGAGAGAGAGAGAAGAAGACAGAGAGAGACAGAGAGAGAGAGAGAGACAGAGAGAGAGACAGAGAGAGAGAAAGCGCACTGAATGAGGGGGTGAGAGGGGGCAACACATTGGTGGATGTAGCAGTGTGTGTTTTCTCTCCCCTTTTTAAGATGTAAACATTTACATCAGCTAGTCTCAGTGCTGTGGGTATGACCTTCTGTCAGTGGGATGTTTCTACCGAGGGTCTGAGATGTGAAGAACAGAACATTTCCACCAGAAGTTTCCAGTAAGGTCTGGAGTGACCTTTGGTTTTCTCTTGCAGACATTTACACCAGGTGTCATCTGCTGCTTACTTTTTTTTGGTGTTGTGCTAAAGCAGTTTTTGTGTCCCCTCAGGTCTGATGTCTTCAGTGGCCAGCCACAGGAATTCCTCCCCAGTGCTGGGGATAACATTGAGGACCTCTGCGCTCTGGGAGAGTTGATGGTCATGAGGTGATTATTTTGATTCAGAACTGTCCTCATTCCCTTAGAAAAGGCCTCTATGGCAGATTTGCTGTGGGGGAGGTGTTTTACTCGTGATGCTGGCTGTCTCTTCGTGGAGCAATAAAAAGTGGAAGAGAAGCAGCTGTTGATACAGCTACAGGAGAAATATGAGTAGTTATTTGTGTATTATGTTTAATTGTATCACTCCTCTGTCTTTCATGAAATCCTATTTCATTTTGTTTCAGAACTTGTTGGATTACATTGATCAAAGTCAGATGTATATGATTCTAGAAAATATGAGCATTCAACCCCTTCAGGTGTTCTTCCTTCAGCCATGGAAAAGGCTCCTCCTAAACAACCGACTGAGACTGATGACTGATTAAAGAATTTGATATTTAAAGTAGTGGTCTTGCCAGAGAATTAAATTGAAGAATAACTTTGCTAAGCTGGCTTCATTTTGAAAGCGTGCTTCAACTACAAGTTCCTGGGCCTCTATGTAACCTCCGAGCAAACTATTGGTGTTCCTTTTTTAGTGCAAGATTAAACTTTGACTTGTTTCTTTTTTTTTTTAAATCTTCCGTTGCAAATGAGCGTTAGTTAGAATACATCTGCTGACATTTCTTGTGCATGTCTGCTTAGACTTAGATTATTAATTATGGGTTTCTTGTGCATATACACAGCCAGCAACCACCCAACAATAGCGGTCCCAGTGATGAGAAGCTAGAGAAAGTGCTCTGTGACCGATTCGCCAGAGCAGAAACTCCTGCCTACATTATTGATTCTTCTGTATTAATGATTTTTAAAATAAATAGTTTGTTTTCTATGTTTTGGAAATTGGTCATTTTATGTTATATTACTTCATTAGTTATAATTCTGAAAAATATTAGTTTCTTGATCCAAATCAGCTTTTTCTGATTTCCGATTTTATCAGTCCTTTGCAGGATTGAAAAAATAATATACATTTATCATTAAACTGAATCTTGATTTTAGGATTTAAACCATGTCTTAAAATTAAAGCCATTATTATTTAAACCATAGGTAGTATTTAATTTTTCATTCTCTTTTTTAGCGTTCCTTTGGACTTTTCAAAAGCTGTACCTGCCATCCATACTGGTTACTCAGGAATTAGAATTTTGTGTAGTTTTTATTGTGAAATATAAACCAGGAGTTCAGATCTATTTATCAGTTTTTCCCAACTATTATCAGTTGCCAACAAATGCTAGTCCATCAGCCTTGACAATTTTGGAATCTGAAGTTTTCCTTTCGTAGATCTGACACAAAGCTAATGTTGCCAACATGCAATGGCAACTGACTTATTTTCAGACTTGTTCATGTATATCTCACACTAACATACTATTTATCATTTCCATTTTCTGCTTTTTCCCAAGCGAGTCGCGCTGGTGTCAACCCAGCGCTTTACACACAGAAGGCGAGGAAGGGGCGCCCTGGACAGGTCACTGCCCATCACAGGGAGGCGGAGACGGGGAACGACACCTTATCAAAGGGTACCTCAGGGCAACCCACTGGGAAGGGTTGAACCCACTCCTCCGATCATGTGGCTGACGCCTAACCACTAGGCCACCGCTGCCCGCACACATACTATTTATGTCAACAAAAAATACGATTATACATTTGCAACTAGGCAATACAGTAATCATAATTGTTTCAAATTTTCTAAATGACGCTTGAACTACTTGGGTTGGGTATACATTTCTACTAGATAGCTTCGTTAGTTTTGGACTTCTGAAAGTTCAAATTATGCTAAATAAAGAATGATGATATTGCAGATTACACAGTTATTACTAAAGTAATAGCTGAAATTAATTTAAATAGTTTTGTTGCTAAGCCCTTTGATTGTCTAGTGTAAAAAATAAAATAAATAAATTAAGTACACTTGCTTGGTTAATAAATTAAAATGACCTTTTATATGTTTTTGGATTAGTTCATGTCTTTTGTGCAGAAATATCCCATCTATCAGTCATAGAAGAGGCAGAAATTATCTAAGTCTTTAATCCATCTCCATCCCCACCTATCAATGAGATAAAACACTTTTTGGTCTGATTTTTTGGTCCTGTCACCTTCACACTGGCTGGTTAGACAGGCCAAAGCAATCCCAAAGCACTGTTCTGTCATTTGGGTTATTGGGCGTTGCAGCCGAGGTCTTCAAGTGAGGTTCTTTGAGGATGGCGATGCTTGTAATTACAAATAAAAGTCAATGATAACCTGGTCTTTCTTCTTCTTTGGATTTGGAAAAGTAGAATATTTTAATAATGCAGAAGCTAAAAAGGCTAGATCTGCACCTTGGCACTTTGGCATAAGGTTTTCTCAGAAGATGTATTCGACTTCCCAGCAAGAATGAACCTGTGTTTAAGACTGTACAGAAACTACTCCATCAAAATGTTGTAAAAATGATGTAGTCTGTTTTGGTCCAATCAGATCCTGGTCAAGTAAAGTAACTGGTAATGTCCACTAAAAAGAGATTTGTTCAGGATTTTGAAGATAAAAAGTATATTTTAAAGGAAATGTGTGTTTAGTTATTTTAGTTTAATTAGTAATTATTGTGAGTAAATGTCCACATCACTGTATTTGTGTGAATTTTGTATTAAGAGAAGAAAGACCTCTATTTTAATGCTTTGTTTGATTTAACTTTTGCATGTGACACTCTAAGCTATATTATTTCAAGCTTCGTTCTGAGGCCTCAGGTTTGTATGTATTAATAAATATTTGTGTTCACATATGGACTGTTTGCTGTTATGTACAGAGCTGTGCAGGTTTAGGCAGAGTGTGAAAAATGATTGTAAACAAAGATACTTTCAGAAATATATATTTCTCTTTTGTTCATTCTTTTGCATTTTGTTGATTGATGAAAATAAATGATTAGCACTTCATTTTTGAAAGCATTCTTTGTTTACACCATTTTCCTATACCTAAAACTTTTACTGTACTGTACATGTAAATCTGTCACAACATCTTTGTCAATTGATACACTCTCAAACTTTAGAGTGCAATTGGATATTTTTAGAAAGAGGTATGTGCATGCATTTGATTTAAAAACAATAATTAGTTGGATTCCCAAACATAACTCCAAGGCACATCATATGTTTGGATGGACCAGAACCCCATTCCAGTATGGTTTGTTGCCCAATGCTGGGGGATGCTGAACAACCCCTATAATTACTACTAGAATTATAAAATGACCACATATGGGAACATCAAATAAATCATAAAGATGGCCATTTTTTTGATAAGTTTGCAAGCAGATCATTTAAAGCTATTGGACCTTCGAAAGACATGGACCCCAAAATGTTGGCTATCGATGGAAAGGATTATTTAAACACTAAAATGAAACCAACAAGATGTGTGAAAAGATGTTGGTTGTTCCAGATTTTTATAATATGAGGTTGCATTTTAGTGTGGCTGCCTTGCCCAATCTGAAGACTGGTTTACTGTCTGCCACTCCTTTCCAGGATGTTCCCAAGTAGAAATCTGTCTGTTCCAACTCATCTGGGATCATAAACTTATATAGTATATAACTATAAGTACACTTACAACCCAAGTACCACTTTCTGAATTATCACAGTTCTGAACTTGGTTCATATCAGTTCCTAATATTTATTGTCTGATTAACATCTCCTCTATGAAGTGCATAATAGATTTAATTTTAATGTGTGTGTGTGTGTGTGTAACCAGGATCGATCAGGTCAAATATAGTTTGATTACTGCAAGAAATGTGAGAGAACTGAAAGATTTAAGAAATGCAGAATTATTTATTTTTAAGCATTGATTCCTACTCTGAGGATAGCTAGGTCCAGCTCACTTTTTCATGCCTTTATTTTGTTCTTTTAAAAAGTTGTTAAGTTGATGCTTTTCTTTATACTAAGACATTATACATCCAAAGAAGAAACCGTATCCTTTGTAACTACTCATGGTTTTATAATGGCTTCCACTGATAAATAAGCCTGTTTTATTCAAATAAAGTCAAGAATCAATAAAGTGTTTCTGATTAACTGAATCAGTGTATTTTACTGCATCTGTCTATTCCACTGCACTGATTTGTAGGATTGATTGGAATAATGTATGCCCTGATATTTTAAGTTAAAAAAGTTAAACATTAAAATCTCCTCCAGTGAAATCTATATTTTTATAGATTATTCTGAATCATACCAAGAGAATTTAATCTTTTTTGTTTTACTGAAAAATGCTGAAATTAGATTTCAGGCTGCATTACAGTGTTCTTTAAAGGGTTGTAGATACATGTGCACATACATGTGATCCCATTCTGACATTTTAAACTGGGAATTTTAACTATCCCAGTTAGCATAGCAGTCGGCATCTCAGAATGTGTACTACAGTGTGTGCACGCAAGTGTGTTTGTGTGTGTGTGTACGCATGTGTGTGCGCCATCCTGATTGAGTTGAGCAAGCAGACAGCAGGTCATCCCAGCTCACTTACATACAGAACAACAGCTCTGTGTTTTTGAAAGGCTTCAGCCACCATCAATGTTTTACTCATCAAACACCCTCACACTGCCTTTGGTTCACTGTACACAAGCTTTACTTCATCCTCATCTTTTGGTGCACAACACATTGCCTTTTATCTTTACCAAAATATTGCATTTTAGTTTGCTGTTTTTACAGAAGGACTGAAATATCCAATTTTGATACTTGTTCATGAATGGTTCTTGGCTTAGAAGTTGCTCAAGAGATTATAAAAGGTTTTTTTTACACAAACACAGTATTTACAAAATAATTTCTGTAAAGAGTAATGCAATGACACGATTTGGTTCTCAAACCATCCCTCAGTCACCTACAGATTACATTTTTCTATTATCCAATTTGTACTGAAATAAAATGTTGACCGAATCCCAGAGGGTTCCTTTGTCCCTTGAGAATGGCTGTAAATACATTTTTTGGGTAGTTTTACTATTTTTAGAGAAAAAAGTATTTGTCTTAAAGTTTGCTAATGTGACTTAAAACTTTGTTGTTTTGTCATGAAATGTTCATGCCATATATGATAGGTTTAGCTGCCATTTCAAATGTTGTTCAAAGTGGGGGGAAAAACAGAATTAGATTTTTTCTATTATGATAGAGTTACTGAATATCTGCTCTACGTTACCACTGATTTGAGAGGAAGTCCTGCAGAATCTGCATTGTGGTTAAGAACCTGACCCTGATTTTTTGAGAGCAGTGTCCAGACTTTGTCTTGTCAGCTCCACCAGGCATATTGTTGGGAAATGGTGTTGGACATTCATTAAAGAATTACTGCCACTGTCCGCTGGGGCCTTGACATGCATAACCCAAGGGCCATGCCACGTGACCTTTATGCAAAGCCAGTGACCCTCCCTGCACCCAGCCTCTCTTTCTTTTATTTCACTCAGCCAATCATATGGCTTTTTGGGTCTCCAAAGAGACAGATGGCTGTGTGATGGAAGACTCCAAAAATTGTCCAATAAATCACTGGCAAACCATTTACCAAAAGCTGCTGATGTTATTTATTATATTTACATTTATATTGCTCAAATGTAACTTCTTTTATTCCAGCAATGTGTAATAATGTTTTCCTGTGTGCAGTATTATCCTGTGTATGATACACAACATATTGAATTCAAAGAATGTTAAGGAGTTTTTATAATATAGAGTACTTGAGTCAACACAGTAGTTTAATTGGCATCTAATTTATTTGTAATTTATATACTTGTTTTATGTAATTGTTCCACATTGTTATTTGTGTCTAGTGGTTGAGCTATCTTTCTGTCCATACAGTTGTAACATAAGCAATTTATCTCAGGATCAATAAAAAGTTTTTCTGATTCGTATTTGTACTTGGTGTAGGTGCTGCAGTTTTCTTTAACTCTCAGCTAGTCTGCAGAAACAATTGCAGAAGAAAAACTGGTAGTGACCCACACATTTCAGGAATTCTTTCAAAACTCAGTCTGTGGAGTAGCACCTCTATAAGTCTGTCATAGAATAACAAAGATGATGAAAACGTCTATAAAAAAAAAAAAAAGTCTGACAAATCACTACCTTCAGCCCACTACATTGGAAACGCCATGGAACTTTTTTGAGTAGAAGCATCAGACTTTTCTTTTTTTTTTTACGCATAGTCGTTTACTTAAAAATGAGGAAAAAGTTATATCTTTGGTGTTTTATTTTTTACGGTGGTCTTTTAGTTCCTTGTCTGAAAAAGGAAGAAAATCTTAATTGTTTCTTTCAAAACATAATTAACTGCCTCATTGGCAACTCCTTGTAACCATATCTCCATATATTTAATGAAGTTCTTTCTAAAAATGCATAGGTGACTAGTTTGCATATATTGCAACCATGACCGCTGAACTTCTTTCGGCTGCTTCCATTTAGGGGTCGACACAGCGGATCGGCCCTTTCCATTTCTTCCCGACCTCTGCATCTTCCTCCTTCAAACCAACTGCCTGCATGTCCTCTCTCACCACGTCCATGAACCTCTTCTTTGGTGTTCCTCTTTTCCTCTTTCCTGGCAGCTCCATCTTCAACATCATCCTCTAGATATAATCCTTGCATCTCATCTGCACATGTCCAAACCAATGCAACTTTGCTTCTCTAACTTTGTCCCTCTAACATTCTAATTTCTAATACTGCTGTTCAATTATCATCACCTCTTTTCTTAACCTAGCTTCCACTCCTACTCCTACTCCTACTCTTTCACATAACTTTATGCTGTGGCTGATTAACTTTATCCCTCTATATATATTTTGAAAATCGGTACCAGTCCACTTCATCTCCACTCCTTGTGCATTTTCTCACTTTCCAAGATTGTTTTAAACAATCTGGTCAGAAACTCAACTACCATCTCTCCTAAACACCTCCATGCTTCCACCAGTATGTCATCCAGACCAACAGCCTTTCCAATCTTCATCCTCTTCATTGCTGCTCTTATTTCCATCTTGCTTATTTGCAGCACTTCCTAATGCACTATCCTCACATCATCTCTCCTCACTCGTCTCTCTGTCTAGCCAATCGGTATAGGTCCTTTTCTCCCTTCTTACTATCTAGCCTCTCATACAATTCACCATACACCTTATCTTTAGCCTTCACCACTGCTTTCTTCATACTGCGCTTCATCTCCTTGTACACCTGTCTACTCTGTTCATCTCTCTGACTATCCCACTTCTTCCACCACTTGATCTTCGACTCTTCTTGACCTCCAAGGTCATCCTACAGACCACCATCATATGCTGTTTAGCTACACTCTCCCTTGTCACTACTTTGCAGGCTCCAATCTCCTTCTGACTGACCCTCCTGCAAAGGATATAATCCACCTGTATGCATCCTCTTCCTTCTTCTTAAAATAAGTATTAACTACAGCTATTTCCATCCTTTTCGCAACATCTGACCATCAGCATCCTCCTCTCCTTGATACTGTACCTACCCATCACCTCCTCATCACCTCTGTTCCCTTCACCAACATGTCAGTTAAAGTCTGCACCAATCACCACTCTCTTTCCCCTGGGTGCAATCTCTATCACTTCACTCTTTCTGGGTGCACTCTATCTAACTCCAGAATTCTACTTTCCCCCTCCATCTCACCAACCAACTTGTGGGGCATAAGCACTAACAACATTCATTATCACATCTTCAACTTCCAGCTTTAAACTAATCACCCTATCTGACATTCTTCACCTCCAAAACGCTCTTCACATACTCTTTCTTCAGGAAAACGCCTGCCCCATTCCTCCTTCTATCCATACCATGGTAAAGCAATTTAAACCCTCTGCCAATACCCTTGGCCTTACTACCCTTCCATTGAGTGCCTCACACACAAAATATCAACCTTCCTTCTCTCCATCATATCAGCTAATTCTCTATGTTTACCAGTCATGCTGCCCACTTTCAAAGTTTCTACTCTTACTTCCACTCTCCTCCAGTTCCTTCCCTCCTCCTCCCTCCGGACATGCCTTTTTCCTCCTCTTCGTCGTCTTCTCCTTCGGCCAACCGTAGCCCAGTTTCCACCAGCACAGCAGTCGTTGTTAATGCGGGCCTCAACTGATCCGGTATGGAAGTCTGTTTCATTGTCCGCATATTGATTTGGCAAAAGTTTTACACCAGATGCCCTTCCTGACGTAACCCTCCCCATTTATCTGGGCTTGGGACCGGCACGGAGAAATACACTGGCTTGTTCATCCCAAGTGGCTGGGTTTTGGAAATTATTATAATACTATTACATTATTTAGCACAAGTTGCTCTTGATATGAAGTTATCTTTCTCACTCCAGCATACCAGTCAGCAACCAATCATTTTATCACACAGGTTATCAAAAAGAGTTTTCGTTCGGTTTTATTGATTGACAGGAACAGACTGAAAACTTTGGGAATTCAGGACAAATGTTTCTTGCCTAAATTGCTGCTTACTGAAAAGGATCTAGAAGAATAAAAATAATTTTGATGTACAGTAAACTGGAATCAAATGTATCAGGGAGGTTTTGAGTGGAATTGATATGAAATTTGTTCTGCTCATTTCTCGGGCACCTCCATCACAAGGAGGCCCAAACCAATCCGCCAACTGTCCAGCAGAAGGTGGTGTGGGCCATAATGGATGGGTGTGTGTGGAGGTGGCCCTTTGCGTGCGAATTTGTATGCATAATGCTTGGATCAGCTGTGCCCGTGGGGGAAGAGATTAATATGAGCTCACTGCCTCCTCATCTCCAGCCCCATCTGTCTACTGAGTTTGCAGTGTGGACTGTGAGGCTTCATGGCATTTGGGATTAGTCCCACGGCATCACCCACTAAGGGCGAGTGATAAATCATTTGCTGATCATTATCACTATGTTGAAGGATCAATAAATAGGAGAAAATACAATGTTGAGGTTTAAAAGAGACCCCTCCAAAAGTATTGGAATAACAAGGCCAACTTGTTTGTCTTGGCCTTATACTGAAGACATTTGGGTTTGAAATCAAAGGATTTAAATTAAATGAGAAATTCCTAGGATTTATTTATAGGTATTTGCATCTAAATATGTTAAATTAGAAAGAGCACAGCACATATTGTATTTGACCACCCAGTTTTTAAAGGGAGCAAAAGAACTGGAAAATTAGGCTAACAGGTGTTTTTGTTACACAGGTGTATCCTATTATATTAAGTGTTAAAATGAATAAATAGCTGCTGATATCTACTCCCAGTGGAAGCTTTAGATTTTACCTGTTAAGACTGCAGTTGTTGTTAAAATGGAAAGAACAAGAAGACCAGGAAGCTGTCTCTCAGGAGAAAAACATTTTGAATCTGGGAAAGTGGCATGATTTTTTTATTATATGTGATTTAACATATCTAGACGTAAATACCAGGGAATAAAAACTGTTTCTGTGATCTCATTCATATTTTGATCTCAAACCCAAAATGTCTTCAGTACAAGGCAAACACAAATTAATTGGAGGGTACTGCACATGGGCTGCACTTAGATTTATTTGTTTTGGTATTTTTTCAGAATAGCAGTATTGCAGAAGTCTGCTGAAGAGATAGCACAATAAGAAATTGCTATTTGTTTATTCTAGGTTGTTCAGGAAGAATTGAAACTTAATTTATATATATATATATATATATATATAAAAATTATGCTTTTGTCTGCCTCCTGCTGCTGCTTTTTCGCACATACAGTCCACAACAATATGGCAGTATGAAAACAACAATACTCAGAGTTGGACTCAAAAAACTAAAAAGTGGCTGGTACATACAGTAAGCTAAGTCGAAAATCCACTTTTGTCTGGCTCCAAGCGGAGCAGTTGAATTTTAATGATACCAGGGGATACGTTGAGGCATTCCCTTGAGACGCCTCTGAGCCGAGCCTGGTGCGACAGACAAGTGAGGGTTTATTTCTCTGTTCTTCTCTCTCTGTGTCTCTGAGGCTGTGCCCTCTATTCTCTGTGCCTTGACCTCATGGTTAAAGGCTGTCAGCTGTGGCCCTGACTGTGTGATGCAGGGGTGAGGACTTGCTGCCTGCTTTTGTCTTCAAAAATTTATGCACACAGTGTTTACCTCTGAAATATCAGCTACAAAGAGAAACTGCTCGACATCGGTTGATAAGCTGGCTTTCTACCTGTTGCAGTTGAAGGGGGTGAATGTTGTTCATCACACAAACTGTAAACAGATTTTTTTTTTCTCTCTCTACTAAAAAGATCTTACACCATTCATTTTTACTTTTTAAGGTCTGTCAAAAGTCAAAAGCTGATTGGATGTAGCTCCAGAGCCCATAGCTGGGTCGCTTCATACCCTTACACTAGACACTTGGCAAAGGAAATGTTGACCTTAGGTTCATGTGCAGCTGCTCTAGAGATCATTTTTATTGCCAGAGCTTAAAGTGTAGATTAATTCTGTGGATGTGCCTCCACAGCTCAAGCTCACCAATGGGTGCCCCATTAAATGGACAAATTCAGATTCTGATAGGAGGTATCTGGATAATTTTGGACACATAGCCTTGTAGAGAAGCAAAAAGAAGGACATTTTAAACTAATTAATTTTATCCAAGCATGTCTTGGCTACATTTTGAACATTCTTGTTTTTGTTCATTCTTTTAAGTCAGTGATTTACTTGCAGTTTGTATTACAAATCCTTGTTATTTCTGAAAATGATATACGTTCTGTACAGCTTCTTTTCGGTTTTATGTTGTGCAGGTCTAAAGAAATTTTATTTAAAGTAACTGATATTTTCTTACACCGTATTGTAAATGTTACCTAGTTACGGAACACAATTGCAGAAAGCAGTTTTATTATCAACTTGTGTTCCGTTTAAAAATTGTATTATACAAGATGCATTTTTGAGCATATAGTCAATATAACTGGCAATTAATAAACAAATTATTGGATATTGATCACCCTTGCACTTAGAAGTTATGAATGACACTCAAACTGAAGTATTTTTTTGTTACACCAACACTGGTGAACCACATTGAAGAAACCACATGCAGCAGGAAGTACATATAGTATTTTTTAGGCAATGGGCCTAAAAAGCTAAGAGTGGCTGATCCTAGTACTGCCACCAGTGCATGCGAACAGATGGCTCCGTGATGGCAGTGTTGTTTTTATGATCAATTTCTCAGATTGGCCCTGTAGTTGATTGTGATCATCTTTAACTTCAGTGATTAATACTGTGGCCCATCTGCTGAGTTTTTATCTGGCAGAGGTGAAACATTTGCATAGTAAGACCCCACATTTTAAATCCATCTCTGTGATATTGTGTTCCTCCTTTAATCTATTTTGATGAGCTAGTGGATGTGATTTTTGTTAATTATGTTGGAATTTTAATTATTGTCTCACTAGTTTAGAGAGCACAATGTGGCATATGGTGATTTTCTTTGTTTGTTCATAAATAGTATATTATGTTAAAAAAAAGAGTGTATTATGAATTGAATACAAGTAGTTCTATGGATATTTGATCTTTTCAAAATAGAAATATTTATGTAACAAACATTTAGACCTAAACCACTCAGTACAGAATGCAAATCTAATGTACATATATACTTACACATAGAATAACTGTGTCATTAAATGCATAAAGTTACAGTTAGGATGAAAATGTGGCTAGTAACTTTATGTACTATGTGTTGTTGAAGTTGCAGCTTTATGTTCCATCAATACTTTTCTTAGCAGGGTCTTGTGCTAACCTGTGTTATTGTTGAATTTCTAGGCTGTAATTGTGTGCTGCTTATATTAAGGAGGTGAACTTTGGAGTTTTGTTAGTCAGTAGGTTGGTGATTCATCTGAGCTCCATGTGTGTGTCTGGCTTCTGTATGGGCGTGTTGTGCGTGTTGAACCAGTGTGTTGTTCTCGCCTATGAACAGTCTACTGACCAGCCCCAAAGCTAACGTAAAGAACTTGTGCCGTTCAGTGGAAACTCTTAAATGTTCAAAGGCCACACTGCTAAAAATGAGCTCTGTCCACTTTGTACTTTAATGTAGGAGATATTCAATATAGGTTATAAGGAATAGCAGCCTTTGCTAACAGCAAATTACCATTATGTGAAACATAATAAAAAAATATGATTCTTCTTAATAATAATAATAATAATAATAATAATAATAATAATAATAGTAGTAAGTAAGCAGGCATAAGGCACATTTAACTTTTTAAATATTGTGGGTACTGGAAGGAAAGGTATTTTCAAATGCATATCATTTTACTTATAAAATGTCACCCACATTTTTGGAGAAAGAAATCTTGCATGTACTATTTATTTACTCATTTTTGTGTGTGTGTTTAATTGCATTGTAGCCTTGGTGACCCATGCCTTACCTACATCTTTGTTTCTTTACTCACAATCAGATTTCTAGATAATCAGATTTCTCTTCCTTTGCCATTATGACAAATTAAAAGGCAGGTATGTATTATTGTTGAATGAAATTCTGAGGTACATCCATACTTGATGAGGAACCTGTGTTTACTGTGTTTGGAAACCTGTGACTCTGAAAAAATGGCCACAGGGGCAGCGGTGGCCTAGTGGTTAGGACGTTGCCCCAGTATCGGAAGCTTGTGGGTTTGATTCCCCACCAGTAGGTTGCCCTGAGGTACCCTTGAGCAAGGTACCATCCCGGTCACTGCTCCCCGGGTGCTTTCGATAGCTGCCCACTGCTGCACGGTGTTTGAGTGTGCATGGGTTAAATGCAGAGGTCTGGGCAGTGGTGGCCTAGTGGTTAGGGCGTTGGCCGCATGATCGGAAGATCGGGGGGTTCGAACCCCTTCCCAATAGGTTGCCCTGAGGTACCCTTGAGCAAGGTGCCGTCCCCGTCACTGCTCCCCGGGCGCTTTCAATAGCTGCCCACTGCTGCACGGTGTTTGAGTGTGCATGGGTAAAATGCAGAGGTCCAATTTTGTTGTGGTTCATGTCTGCTGTGCTGTGACCTCGCAATGACAAGGGTTGTCACTTTCACTTTCACATATCACATAGAGCACAGAAGAGCAAACTCCCTCAGTGAGACCAAAAAAAGAGTTGAGATCACATGCACTGTGAAGCATTCAGTAGACTGCCTGAATCGAAACATTAAACAATAAATAGAAGCTATCAACCTTTCATTAGCTTGATGTAATTTGCTAGTTTTGGACCTATTTTTCATTTACTCTTATCAACATTAAAACTCCTGTAGATGGTTTTTAGTTCAATAATTTCTTAAATTAAATCTCCAGTTTTCTGTTTTTTTATTTTGTAATGTCTTGATAATACAGTTCTTTTATAATGTATTTCACAGATTGGTTTGGCTCAGATATATATTATATTTCCAAAGAAAAGATCAGAACGAAGAAGCAACCCGATGTCTGGTGTTTCACAGCGGATTCTATTAAAGATGGTAAATAAGAGACTCACATAACCAAAGTATATGTTTGGGGATGCAGTTTCAAATTTCCATCAGCTGTATTGAACCTTCATTGTCCAGTTTCTTGGAAACCATTATTTGCTGCATGTTACATTTTTGCTGCAGTAGTTTAGACAGCCTGCTTTTGCTCTAGCTACTCTGGCTCTCTCTCCCTCCCTCTTCTTTCTGAAAAGAGTGATTTTGTGTTTTTAAGCAGTCCATGGCCTCTTGTTCACTCCTCGGAGGCACTCAGACGGCACTGCTCCACGCCCAGCCTGCATTAGCCACAAAAACTTCTGTGATTGGAGAGGCGAGTGCGGTTGCTAAGCAAAGCTGCTCTTCCTGTGCTAAATACGAACACTCAATGCTTCCTCTGGCTGGTGGGAGCTGAGGAAAACCTGCCAATTCTTTCTCTCTCTCTCTCTCTCTCTCTCTCTCTCTCTCTCTCTGGCTGCCTTCTTTTTACTCTTTTACTCTGTTTCTCTCTTCACCCTGTCTCTTTTCTCTTACCACCCTCCCTTTTCTCTCTCTCCCATCCTCACTCTTTCCCTGACGTCCTTTCTCTGTCTCTTGCTTCTGCTCTTGCTCACTCTCACACACATACACATTTATACTCTCCCTCTAACACACGCGTGCACACACACACACACACCGCCCTCTCTGGCCTCCTTCATGGTGGTGATTGTGTTACAGAGGGAAGAGTGAGGTTCCAGAAAAATGATGTCAGAATGACCTGATATCCACAGTCTGCATTTTCTTTTCCCTGCGCATGAAAAACAGCTCTAAATGAGAGAGGTTTTTAGTGGATTTCTTTTCTTTTACTTTAATGGCAAATAGAGCAACTTGTTCAGCAGGGCATTTTGACTTTATTGCCATCAAGTCAAGCGCAAAAGATTTTATCTATTTATTTTTTACTATTAAAAGTTTAAAGTTCCACACTACAATACAGTAAACAATTTACCTTTACTCTTTATCAGTTTGAATGCACACAGAATTCACATATCCGACTGCTGCGTCTTGATGGCAGGAGTTACCTGTGACAGTCCAGTAAATGTTCTTTCTGCCTGGCTCTGATATTCTAAAATGTTAAGGCACTGCTAAATTGTTAATTTCAACAAAATGGAGGATCTCTCTCTCTCTCTCTCTCTCTCTCTCTCTCTCTCTCTCTCTCTCTCTCTCTCCCCCTCTCTCTGAGGTTTTCCTACCCTGCCCACAGAGGGTTTTGAGGCACTTCTTTTCAGATTTTTCCAGAAAGCTTTATTCTTCTGCACCTCATACAGCTGGCCAAGCTTCCATTTTCCACTCAGAGCTGCAATGGTCTGAGTGGAAGAGTTTCAGCCTCACTCAGCAAGATGGCTGTTTGGAGAAAACACAGCCTGCAGGAGGGCCTCCACTTTGAGAATTTCAGAATCTCCACACTATATTAGCAGAGTATAATTTTGATATTTATTCAGTTTCATTACTTGTTAAGCCAGTTTGGTTTACTTTTTGAGTGAATGCAATAATGGAAAATGAGCAAATACTATCTTGGGTTGCGCACAAGTTCTGCCATCGCTGTCTTCCTTGAAAACCTTCTAATTGGTGCTGGAGCTCAAGCATGTTTTGCTGTCTTAAACATGGCATCTGCTGTCATATTCAGCTTTAGAGTGCAGGTCAAATTGATGCCTAAAGACATCACAGCATTAAAAGCCTAGCATAACTGTGTGAAAATGTGCAATCGTTTCACCTAAAGCTTCCTCCTGGAAAAATAAATAAATAAATAAAATCCAGTCAAAATACATTGTACATACAAAAAATCTATATTTCAATGTACATTTGTAAATTTCATTCTGTTATTATTGTACTTTGGAACATTGTGCGCTACTATAAAACCTGCAGAGGATAAAATTCTGTCAATAAAAAAAAAATCTAATTCCCCAACGACTTTAAGTGCCTAGACATTTACTTTTACTCATTGTGAGCTGCAATAGCATGTTTGGTCGATATGTTCCTCTGTGTAATTAAGTGGACCTTTACAACTCAACCGAAACACTAATATAAAAAACATTTTAACTGATAAACAGTAGCAGCTGGCTTCTTTGAATGTTTCAGTATTTTTTTTATCCTTTTTTTTGGACCGGTTTAATTTTATAGTCATGCAGTTTTAATTATGCTGTTATTAAAATGTTAATATATCATGCTAGAAATAAATTATTAACTGTTTGGTAGTTGCATTAGCTCTGTAGCTCTGGTGCAAACCTAAAGCTAAGCAGTGCACTTTAATTGTCTTGTTTGAAAAACTACTTTTAGGAGAACTTTTTTTTCTTCTTACTTCAGACACAATATTACTGCAGCTCCATTCAGCTTTTAGGCATAACGCAGATGCCTAAATACAGGATCCCAATGTCAAACATGTTCAGAACAGCTGCCCGCTATACAGCCCTACGTGGCTATGTGGGACTATGTATTCACTCCTTTGCTGCTGTCACTTGTTCTTTCGTCCCCCCCACCAATTCCTTAGCAAACATCTGCTGAACCTCTTTCCATTTTTCTAGGGATGAAGCATTATTTTAAACAGCCTGATCTGTCTGCCTTTATACTTATGTCATCCCCAATTACTCAGTTACACAGGGATCCCCCTACCTATTTTTAAAATACAAATAAGCTTGCTTTATCATTTTGCAGTATTTCAAAGCAACAGTTTGGCATTTTAGCAAATTTAACATTGCCTCAGATGTAGATTATACCACTTTAATGGAGGTCATTACATTAGACTATACAACAGCTTTTAAAGCCTCTTAAATCCAGTGCAAAACTTTAGAAGCAGTCTTAGAAAGATAATTAGAAAGATTTTGGATGCCCTCAGAGTAGGTCACTTGCACTCTTCCTACCCTGATTATTCTTTTTCTTTCTTTTTCTTTTTTTTCTATGCCTTTGCAGCTGGAGAACTATGTGATACTGCTGTCTGAGTTAATTTCTTGGTGCAGTAACCACTTCCTGCCAGCAACCGGTGCCCAAAATATCGTACCAGCCATAGCCTATGTCATTATCCTTTAATGAGCCCACTGTTAGCCATATGTCTTAAGATTAGCCGTTACAGTCCATGTAAGAGGAGGGCATGGCAACTGGTAGCTTATAGCCTCTCTTAAACAGCTCCAAGCTGATTACTAGCTTGCTGTTACAAATTGGCTACTAACCCTTCTTTCAAGACACATTTTGTTGACTTCATAACAAAGCAGGTTTGACTTCTGCCCATGTCAAGTCCTCTATAGGTATAGCCCCTTTTCCCCTCCCCCTATGAAATGTCTCTGCTATCCTGTATCTTTTGGCACTGCTAGTAAAGCAATCGTTTAACAGAAAAATCAAATGTAAGCACTTTACCAAAAGATGACCCTTATCAGAATCACAGTTACTTTAATGAAAAAAAGCTGATTTTGATAGTTTGGCTATTTTGTATGAGAAAATCATTAAAGAAACTGTGACATGAGCCCTCTAATAGCTCTAAAAGGAAAGTTTTTTTTGATGCTTAAAGTTTCTCCAAAGTGTTTTTAGGTGACCATATATTACATTTTCTGTTCAATTTTTGGGTACCAAAAATATAAACAGTATTTTATTGCAATACATTCTAGCATGACAAGTTTCTAACCTATGCTTAGCTGTTAGAATAAAGCAGGCTTTTTTTGTTATTGTGACTAGAAGAAAGATACAAAAAAAGTAATGTTACTTTAAGCGTTTTTTCTTCCAAAATAAACCAGAAAGGCATCTCCGTTACAATATTTGGTAGAACAATCATAATACTAATAAACTAATATTGTCCATATCGTTCAGTTTGTTCATCTGTAGTTTATGGATTGCGAACTGGACATGAGGTCATTTTTGTAAATGTGTACCTTTTTTTCCACACAATAAAGGGAGAAGTGCATCTGCAGTCAATTTTTGGGTTATTTTTACAAGGCATTCCATAGCCTAACACGGACAGCATGTAACCAAGCCCTAAAATCTTGTGTGCTTCGAGGCCCTTGTTAAAAACAGCTCTGGCAGCAGACTCTTATGTAATTGCACATTGTCGGAACATCCAGATAAAAACAACCCCAGACGAATATGATTGGAATGTCTGGGTCAAGCTGCGAAAGCATGAGTTATGACCACAGCAGAGGGAGCACAGGCTGAAGGGTCATCCTGACCAAAGCAACATTTCTGCAGCCTGTGGTTCAGCTGGTCTAAACTGTGTAACAGGGCCAGTGATAGAATTAGTCTTTCCAAAAAGATTAGTCACCCTATCATCAAGCCTGCTCCCTAAATTTATCTCTCTTTGTTGTGGCCCAGCCTGCAGTGAATGCAATGCAGGGCCTTTGCTGGAAGCAGTGGAAGGAAATGGGCCTTTGTGCGACTGGCAGGTGCGCTCAAGTGTGGATTGACACTGGCATGTGCTCGCTGGGGTTTGGTGGGAGGGTCGTCAGAGTTGGGAAGGGAATTTTTGTGTCCAAAGCTGTGGGTTTAGATTAGGGTGGGGGTTGGTACGAGGATGATGTTGGAGGTCTATTGTAGATTACCTCTAATCCTATACTTTTTGGCATTCATTTAGCAGAAGAATAAAATCTAAATATTTTACCAGAAATGTCAGAGCATGTAATTGATTGAAGTAGTTAAACTTGTTCTCATGGCATATAAATAATTATTAGTATATTGTAGACATCCTGTGATATTAGAGGTTTATTAAAGACAAAACAAGATATAATTCAGTCAAAAATATATGAAATATATTTCATATTTGTAGTCTCTCTCTCCCTCTCGCTCCCCCCCATCCTCTTCAGCCTTTTCTCTCTCTGTCTCAGCGTGCCTCCCTGGTGCAGGAGGGGTACTGCTGAGACATCCCAGAATCCTCCACAGGAACTCCACTTGAACCCTTAATCACAGGCCTCAGGGGCTGGCAGTAAAATCTTGCAGCAGATGTTTTTTTTTTTTTTTGTTTTTTTTTTTTTGTTTTTTTTTTGCTCTCCAGTCTTGCTCTCTCACTTTTTCTTTTTCTCTTCCTCCACTCCCTGCTCCTTTCTCTACTCTTGTTCTTTGCTGCTCACATCTGGTGCACAGTCTTTGTCTGCTTTTTACTTTGCTGAGGTCATTTTCCTCCTCTGAGCAAAACACATGAGTGGATCTGTTTGGATAGACATGGGTGGCGCTACAGTTGGGGACACTAATTTCTTTTAAGAACCATTATGTGAACTGTAATCATTTTATTATTCAGAAAAGGGAAAGAGTGGATGTTTGATAATCAACTGGATAATTTGTGCAAGAGAAAACAGTCAGACTAAAATTTTTAAAGACATCCCATTGTAAGCTTTAGTACAAAACAATGTATGGTAATTATAATTTACGCAATAGTAGTAGAAAGTTATGCTACATTTAAAATTATAAAAACTATTAGTACATTCTTCCTTTGAAAGTTATTTATTGTTATGCATGATTTTTTTTACCATTGTTTCTAGAAATGTTCAAAGGGTAAAGGGAAAGGCAGCTCTGCAAGGCTTTGTCAAGTGGATGTTTTTCGGGTGTTTGTACAAAAACGTGGCTCACCGTAAAGCACAGGTTTCAGCCTGAATATGCCTGCTCTGGTTAGGCTTCAAGGTCAATCACAGTATGTTTTTCATTGACATTTCTAATGATGCTCAGCTTCGTTTTTTGCTTTTAGAAGAAATAGAATCAATAGTAAAAACAGCTTTGGTCTCTGAACTATTCACATTCAGCGCAGAAATCAACGTTCTACAGAAAACTGCAAATGTTTCCTGGAATGCAAAAGGCCTCTTGGGTGGATTTCTTGACCATGAGCAAAAGGTGCCCATCAAAAAAAAAATCCTTTTGCCCATATTCACTAGTACCATCCCCCAACTCAGTGATTAATTCTCTCTCTCTCTCTCCCTCCCTCTCAAATCTGATTTCTCAGTTGCCTGAAACTTTGTCACAGTGTTGTATCTGACTAGGGTGGCATAGTGGCACCATGGGTAGCACTTGCCTTACAGTGAAATGGTCCTGGGTTTGATTCCCTAGTCCTGTGTTTGCACGTTCTGCCTGCATCAGTGTGTTATAAGGAATGTTTCACCCTTCACTGCATTTTAAATATAATACAGAGAAATAATTCCAAGCAAATAAGGAGGAACTTTATAATGCAGCAAGACAACAATTGACTTACAAAATAAACACACTTCCAAATTAATAAAGATCTTCATCGGCAGCAAAGTGGAACATTTTGAATTGGCTGACTCAATCAGCAGTTGAACCCATTTGAACATGCATAAAATCTTCTGAGGAGACTGAAGTGATAAAGGCTCACAAATACATATACATATATCCAAAAGAGAGATGAGAGAAAAATATTTTTTATAGATAATTTGTATTGATCCATTCACTCTGAAAGATGCACACATTGGTCAAGATGATAGTGGTCTTGAAAACTGATCAATGGAAATTTCAAGATATGTGACAGCAAAATGTCACTTAAAAAATAAAATGCATATAAAGAGAAGCCATCCTGCATTCTGTTTTAACAGCAGACACCCACCCCGTCACTAAGGAGACAGTTAACCTTCTAGCTCAAGCAGCCTACAGCCACCACTGCCCTAATGATCCTGGAAAGGCCCTGAACGGGGTTACAGAGAGGTCAGGTTGAATTGCACTACATAAAGGACAACATGAAGCTTTAACCAGCAGGAGAAATAGAAGAGGTGACAGCTGAAGTGTGACAGTGAAGCTAAAACAGAAAGCAAAACAGAAGCTATGTTCTAACTCATTATTCTGTAATTGCAAATATATTTTTGGCCAAATGTTCTTTGAGCATTTGAAGATGGTTTTTTTTGTTTTTGTTGTAACTCGAGTCACTGGTTACTGATTTTATTAAAATAAATGCTATAAAAAGTCAGAATTTGATTGATTAGAGAAAGAAATATTAAATATGTAAATTCTAATCACAACAGAATAATATCCGATATTAGGTCACTTCATATCAAAGTTCTATAGCATGTATCTTATTTTACCAAATGTATTTGCTTGTCTTGAAGGTTTATAAAGAGAGGCAGTTAACCCTTAGCGGATGCCATCGATTGATTCATTCTTTTATATTTGGTGTGTGTGGGTGTGGGGTTGTGGGGGGATGGGGGGTTGCCCTTTTAACCTCACTCAGGCATGGTCAGGGATTAACTTGAAGCACTGGAGATTAGATGGGAAAAGGTTGATTATGGACTAAGACTAGGGCTGTGTGAAGGAGGAAAAAAAAACTAGTGTTTATATTGATTATATTACCTGCAGCATATTAAGAATACATAATGATAGTACAAAATGTACATACATTAACATGAAGTTGTTAGTAGTTGAAGCAGTAGTTAATCCATTAATCAATTTTACACATTTGTGTTTTTTTCTGAAGGCATGTTTAATGTTGGTGAGGTCAACTGGTTTTACTGGAGATTCAGGCAAGTCCAGAGGCAAAAGGCTCATGCAGTTCCTCCACCATCTGGCCACCATAAAAGGCTGGAAGTTTGGATTTTAGTGTCGTTTTTATGGCCTTGCAGGGTGAGACACAGACGCAGGCTTGAAGATGCACTCTAAATGCCCCCAAACTCTGGAACTTCCTCTAAAAACCTATACAACAGGTCAGAAGTTCATTGCCTTGCACCCAGCTTCCTCCACTCTCAACCCCACGTGAGTGTGATTTGGTGGTAGGTGACGAAGTAGGTGATGCTTTGACTGGTACAACTATTCTACTGTTATATGCTATTAAAAACTACAACTATTCAGCTATTTGAAACTTGTTGCACCCAATAAAAGTTTATGCATTCAGTGGAACCTCTGGTCACAAACGTTTCCGAACATGTGCAAATCGGGTTATGATAAAGTTTGCCAAATTTTTGCCTCGGTTCACAACCACAATTTTTGGTTGCAAACAAAACACTGCCGGCCAGTTACCCGTCCGGTTCATACCAAGCACAAATGATCTCCCCCTATTCTCCATCTATATCCCATTTTGTTTTTTTTGCTTATAAAAAGTGATATAAAAAGCAAAAAAGCCATCATGGAAAAATTTTTAAGTGCCAGAATATTTTTGTGAGGAACCACCCTGACAAAGTGGTCACATGATGAGTGATAAACATGATGAACGACCATGTCGTTTCGCATTTCAGAAAAGTTCAAATGCACAGGAAAAGGCAAGTCATATTCAACCGCTATTTCATGAAGTCTGGTCCACCTGCTAAATGTCAAAAAACACCAGAAACCCCTGAATTAGAAGAAATCACAAGAGAGAAAACACTTGAAGGAGAACGTCCCTCTGCCACGAAGCTGGACCCTCCATCAAAACTGTAACATCCTCTGTTTAGGTTTAGTGTTTGTATTAATTAAGGATTTTTCAAACTTTATTTTTCCCCCTGTGCTTAAAACTCAAAAAGAAAAGTGTTTATAGCGAATGGTGCGGTTCGCGTGTCAGAGTTTTGGAACAAATTATGGTCGTGACCAGAGGTTCTACTGTACTTTGCAATAAAAAAAAAAAAAACAATTAAGAAATCATTTGATAATTCCACTAATTAATGAGATTAAAAGTTAATGTTTTTTACATTATCATAATGATATACATTTTTATATAACAAATATCTTTTTTACATTTTTGTGTAGAAAATGAATAACCTATGCTGATACAGGCAGCCATTTATACAGCTGTTGTTGCTTTAGCTAAATAGGTAATAATTCTGGCACATTTAACACCATTCTTTCTTTTATTTACTGTACAATCACTACTGGTATGTTAATCTGCACTGGCTATTTGATGAATCTTGTTCCATAGAGTTGTGGTGGTTGCAGCTGAGTATCAGTTTCATGAGAAATGAGGGAGGCATAACATTATGCAATGCATGAAATTTAGTTTTGTTTTAGGCATCTAAAATTTGTTTCACTATGCAAGAGGAGACAGACATTTTCAGCCGCAACAGCAAAAGCATTTTGTAATTTTATATAAAATTCTACTTGCTTGTTGTTAAAAGAGAACAGTCAGTAAATATACAGGAGGCTATTTGGATGATATTTGCTTTGATTCACTTTAGAAAGAAGTTGTTGCATTATAGTTGCTACTTGCCTTTTTATCATTATTGAATGTATCACTTCTTTAATTTTTTTGTAGCCCAGTTGTTTTTAAACGAAGTGCTGAGATATTGAGGAAATTGTAAACTTTCATATAAGAGGAGATATTTAGGTAATTAAATTTGATGGTTTGTCAGGTTGTTTTTTTTTTTTTAATCTGTAAATCTGTAATTGAATGATTTAATTTTATATTTGTATACCAAAATGACTGAAATAACAATAGCCTGCTTTTAAGTTAGCAGATGGTTTGTGTAAAACGTGGTAGTGGAGGGACTGGGAAGCAGAAGTGATTCACACAGATGGTGCAGACTTTATGCTTCAGGATGACTCAGTGGATGAGGTGTGTGTCTGTGTGAGTGTGAGGCAATGCGTCATTTGATGCATTAACTGTTCACTAAAAAAAAACAAAAAAAAACTTAACCGACTCGATGAAGGGAATTCAGTAAGGTACCGTTATCACCTATAAGCTAATTAATTTAAGAGTCATTGCTAGCACTGAGAAGGATGGCCCCATATCATTGACCCTGCGCCAAGAAAACATTTAATAGGGTGAAATATAACAAGCAAATCCATGTGCCTTGTTCTCTCAGACCTTCTTATATGGAAGAAAATCAAGATTTACCAGCTTTTAAATTTGGCTTCTCCAGAGGCTTAAGTGATGTCACTCTTCATCACGTCAGTTAATGTATAGATAAAATTATGGTCAAATTAAATATCATTAGTGTGTTCTTATATGAAATTGATGTCTTAAGGAAAGATCTCTATATTACAAAATGCAAATTTCAGATCCTAAAATCTGATTTGGCTGTGACCAGCAAAACTTAAAAAAGCTTATGCTCAAATTCAGTATAGCTTGAATGGAAAAATCTTTTGTACATCCAGTGATGGGAAAGATGGAGTAAGAAGAAGCTTTGTTTAAACTAAAGGGTTGAAAATCTTTCTTAACTAGTGGTGATAAAATAGGAAACAGGTTAAAGAAAGCATCACAAGAGGGACAATATCCCATGGCTCTTTGTCAGTGCACCAGTACCCTGCACAGGGAGTAATACACTATTTGAGATGAAGCCCCAGGACTGGAAAAAGAGGAGGGAAATGTGGTTAAAAACCAGTCATTAAGTGAATGATTTTGCAATACTGTATTATGATATATATAATAATATATATAGATATTTTTTTAAATAGTTAGCAAAATGACTGCACATCTCACTGAAGATTTTTGCAATTCCGCAGAACCTTGGTTAATGCTTCTTTTAAACCTTTTCCAGAAGTGTGACCTTCCCAAAACATTCTTTTTCTTACTGTTTTTTTTTTAAATTTACTTCATTTCCTTTTTGCTTTCGGGCTTGACTTTCTAGCCTCTTTTCATGTCCCCCACTCTTGCATGGTCTGTGGAGAAGAAAAAATGATGACGGAAGAATAAAAGTGTTTGGCAGGAACGCCCTTGAAGGTTTTTGTGTCACTCTAGCCCATTAAATTTTTAATTATTTCCTCACTGTGGTGTACGGCTGTATCTCTCCAGCTGGCTGGCTCCATGCTGTCTCTCAGATCATTTGCTAGACACTGCATTAGACATTTTGTGGTTAAATTAGGAAAATCTGTTCAAATCTGTATACGCATACTGTAAGCAGGTGAGACTTTCAGTACTGAGGGCTTTTCCGTTGTTTTTTCACCCTTTTTTTTATACTGCTGAGCTTTCATGCGTATTGCAGTGATGTGACGTCTTTTTTTTTTTTTAATGGACCAGCAAATCCAAAATGTAATACTTTACTACTGTCCTACTTGATACTATACTTAAAAAGGCTAAAATGTTATTTTATGCTAGCAATTAAAAAATAACCTTTGGCCTTAATATGGCATATAATTAACATCTTTCATAATGAGCCCATAATGCATTAGTACAGTCATGGCAGCCTTAAATTTATGTCTGCTGCCTGTACTTAAAGAAGCTGTAGAAGTCCTACTTCCAAAATGCACCTTTGTCTTTTGGACTGATATGCTTAACATCTTACACGCCATTATTATTATCCTTTTCCTATACACATTGTGGTAATACAATCCATGTTTGATTTAAAAGTAGGAGTGTAACACATACATCCAGCCCTGTGGCAAAAGCTACAAAGCTTCAGCACTGCCTGAGCACGCCTGTTGGCTTCAACCACTAACAATTATCATGACAATGACTTCAAATATGTTTTCATGCCCAGAAACCTGGATTGCACTTGACAACCCCCTTTTTTTCATGAACCTCCTAGCACATTTTTTACTGTCTCTAGCTTTTTTTGTGTGTCATGTGAAGGTCCCTCGACTTTTAACACAAGAACTGAAAAAGGTGCAGAGAAGAAGGAAAAAAAAAGGAAAAAAACAGAATGAAAATCTGGAAATAATGATCTCTGTTCCAAAGTAGCAGTTGCATCAATGGAAATGATTCAAAAGAGAAAAATGCAGAGTGTGTCTCTTTAAAAGCTTTGGGCCGTCTGCAGAACGCATTAGAAATCCTGCCGAGCAGATGCAGGCCAGAGCAGAGGGGTGAGGAGGAGCTTAAACCAGCCAACAGAGGGGGTTCAGGAAGAGCACTGGAACAGCCAAAGTCTGGGCTTCCAGCCTGCTGGCTAGACTGCTGAAAGTTATTATAGAGTTACTCCCTCTCTAACATACTTCTGTCTGTTCATCCTGAACACATTTTCCCCTCACACACTGAATTCATACTTAATATTTTGGCTTTTATTTTTTTTTTCTAAGAAATATATGTAGGAAAAACTCCGTAAATCAGGGTTATGCAGTTTCTTGCTCATTCTAAAATAGTTAATCGGGAAGACATGTTATCACAAAATCTAACATTTGCATCAATGTAGCAAACACATAATGGAAGCTTGTATTCCATTGTTATTTTTTCAAACTGTTTTATACAGTTAATCATTCTCAAATAGACCTGCTTATGTGGTTTTGATACTGCATGAGAGATGCTTTTCTCGAAAAATAGGAAAAGGAAAATTAACAAAACCCATTTCAAAGAGTTAACATACTTTGGCTGATACACTACATTTAGGTGCATTATTATACAATTATATTATAAAAATGATTCTTTTATCACATCTTCCGCTTTGGACCCCATAACAATGATTAATCATTAATGTTCGCCTCAGACGGACAGGGTACTCTTCCTGGGCTTTGGCTGAGAGTGGATTTGTTGCTGAGAAATCTGGGAGATTACATGCTAATGCTAACATTGTGCCCTCTACACAAGCTGGACTCGACAGAAGCAGCAGGCCCTAATCCTTCTGACCCGATCAAACTGAAACCATTAACGCACAGCAGCATGTCCTCACAGCATGCATATACACTGACTCAGGAGACATTTATGTAGCACACTGGGCTGCATCCACTGCTCTCTTTTGTCACAGACAGGCCTCGGCCCAGTGGTCAGCCGTGCCACTGCGTTATGAGTGGGTGCAGATTTGGAGTGTACTGAACAGCATCTCTATACACTGCGAGAGCTTTGTAGTTACTGTACAATCCAAATAAGCTTGATTAATTGTAACAAAGTTTTCTTTACATTTAGATCAATACAAGTGAAGTCAGTGCTGTTGTAAGAAACCGTATTGGAGAAGAGAGAAAAGTTTTTAACTTCAACATGAGTTAACAAAAGGCCTTTTCAAAGTTTATTTGGCTCATTTATATTGAGTCATTTATCATGAAATATTCTCCCAAGTAGACATTGTCATACTGGCTAAAAATGATGCATTGAATATACATCAAATTTGAGCTTTAATTCAGTACCATCCTTTTTTCTGTGTTATATCAAACAGGGGGGGGGGGTGGAGGAGCTGTATTACAGTGACAATATATGAACTTAAATCTGCAGTCTATATTTAAATGTATGTTATATGGGGCAGCAGTGGCCTAGTATTTAATGTTAGTGTGTAGTGTTAACATTTTCAGATGAGATGTTTCACTCAAGCCATTAAAATATTAAACTGGGAAAGTGGAACTATAGGAAATTAAAAGATAAATGTGAAAAATATGTGCAGACTGTAAGTCAGACAACCCTCTTGGTTCATTTTAGGTGGTGGAAATGAGCTAGTGATTTCATAAAGGTCACTGTAGCCAAATATGTGCAAACATAGATATTTAATGGGAGTCAGCTGCAGATGGATTTTGAGACGTGTTCAGATTTTTCAGGCCGGCTAACTTTCACCACAGCAAGGGCTTCGACCACAGAAACATGGGGAAAACCCTGGCGCAGACACAACATATTTGGTATTTTGTTGAGGTCTGTTTGTTGAGTCACAGCTTAGCTGTGCTCAAACTGTTATGTGGTTGCTATGGTGAAAAACATTGGCCCCTTGAAATTCAGAGGAGTGCTGTAAAACGGTCCTGGAAAAAAGACTCTTCCAGGAACTTGAAGGGCTGCGAAGCAAACAGCGCACAAAGTGAATGAAAAAAGGTAATGCGTCATACCCTGCGTCAGAAAGGTTTTTAAAATGCATGCTTGAATCCATCGAAAGAGTATTCATTATGCAACTTTGCCTATAAATTATGAAACTGCAATAAAATAACATAAAGGCTTATTTTATCATTTAAAATGGTTCATGAAAATGTTTCAGCCTCTTTATTCCTTGACCTAAAAGAACATGACCCTCTTTACTGCTTTGCAGGAAAGTCTCATCATTACACTTCTCATGGTTTTATGCAAATATGTTTATATGGGTTATAGTTATGGTCCTGATAACAACTAAATCAAACTTTGACTGGAATAAAACATCTGTCACTGGGTTCTGTTCACTGTAAGACAGTGGTTTGGTGACAGTTTTTTTTTTTTTTTTGTTTGTTTGTTTTTATCCAATTTTTCCATATGACCACATAATCCTTCTTTTCTTCCTCTCCTGTTATCTCTAATGCTTCCTGCCACTCTGCCCTCCCCCATTTGCACTTCAGCCACACTTCGGGTTGTTTTTACTAATGCTGAGGGAGCATTGGCCTTTCGGAATGATTGTGTGTAAAAAGCA
>CM029393.1:84577-160728 GCA_017165825.1 Hepsetus odoe | reverse complement strand
CTAAGCCACCACTGCAATGAAATTAAGTTAAAGTAAAATGAAGATTCACTGCATTTTCTTTCCTACCTTCCCAGCTTTTTATGATTTGGGATCATAGTATTACAATTAAATTTGATGACGATGATGATGATGATGATGAATTGATGGTTCCACATGATCTGTTTATATGCCCTTAGAGTGCATCCTTAAATACATTAACATTTTGAAAAACTTAACCTCATTTCAAAAATAAAAATTCTCAATTGGTTCTAGAAAAGAAATTAAGCAATGGGTTCAACATGGCATGTCCAGAATCACTCTAATTGCATGTTTCTGAAATATAGGTTTAAAATTGAGTGCAATGGTTTTGCCCATTAGACTCTTGCTATCAAATTAACAATCCTAATTTGTAAAATAATTTTCAGTGTATATGGAGATTACTCTCTAATACAGCAATGGCTGCTGACATAGCTTCAGCTTTACATCGCCAAATTCCCCTGAGACCCACTGATCAGAAAATTATATTTGATTTATCATGGAGTGCAATATGTGCTCTTTCCTATCAACCCTTAGTACTAAAACATCAAAGTAAGATGTTTGAGCATATCTTCCCTGGAGCAATAAGTTACACTGGCCGCCAAGCACCACAAGTTACCACTGAACACATACAGAGCTAAAGAGCAAATTTTGTTGGAAAACATAATGCTGTCTTACAAAGTGAGATAGATACAAAGATACAAAGATACAAAGTGTGTTTTTTTTGACAACCATAAAAGGATTCTGGTCTCTGTCTAGAATGTTTTTCCATCATCAAAATAAATTTGCCTCCTTTAGATTAAAGACAAACAACACAATCTAATCATTCAGAGCTCATTCTAAGAAACCATTACACTATCACTCAAAGCGAGACTAACATACAGAGCTACATTGCCCTTTCACATCACAATCTAAGTTCAAAAGAAAACTGCAGTAATTGCAAACAAACAGGCATATCCATGGAGGGATGAACAGACCTGTACAGGATAAACGATGGCACCCTGACTGCCATTAGGTATCGGGATGAAATCCTTAGACTCATTGTTAGACCCTTAGCTAGTGCAGTGGGTCCTGGGATCCTCCTGGTGCATGATAATGCCAGGCCTCATGTGGCAAGAGTATTGAGGCATTTCCTGGAGAATGAAGGAATTGATATCATTGACTGGCTTCCCAGGACAGCATCCGTCATCTCATAAGGAACATGCCCTGATGTTATCAGGCATGAATACATGCATGTTTGGGCCAAACTACTGAGTACCATGTAGAGTTGCTGTAATGACATTTCAGCAAATTGCACTAGCCTGCCGCATCAGTTTTTCAATTTTAATTTCTTGGTGACGAATTAAGCCCTCTGAGGGGCTGGTGGCGGTGGCGGTGGCGGTGGTCTAGTGGTAGGGTACTTGCCTATGTAGCTATGACTTAAGAGGTCTCAGGTTTAAATCCCACCTCTGGCACTACCACCACTGGGTCCCTGAGCAAGACCCTTAACCCTGAATTGCTCCAGGGGGACTGTCCCTGTAATTAGGACATGGAAGTTGCTCTGGATAAAAGCGTCTGCTAAATGCAGCAAATGTAAATGAAGGTTGATCATTTTAATTTTCATCAAATGATGTGCCATCCTTTTGTTCCTAACACATTACGCATTCCATATCAGTATGGATATCAAACATATTTGTTTTTGCAATTGAGATCTGATGTGTTTTCAAAGTGTTCCCTAAATTTTTTTGAGCAGTGTATATATGTATATATAGTGAGAGTAGGGGGCAGCTTGAGGAGCAGCTTAAGGAGACCATGGAGAGGTAGAGATATGCTCTAGAGAGCAAAGGAATTGTAACGGTGGCGGGGTGCGGAGAGGACACCAACGCTGAGCCAGGAGTTTGGATCATAACTTTATTAACTATATTTACAAAACAAGAGCAAAGGACTGCAGTTCAAACTAAAACCAAGGAACTGCAACCTAAACCAAGTTACCCAGATTACCAAATACCAAAACCACCATAACGTGTAGGCTGAGCCTAACGAATGAGCCGCGCTCTGTTCTGACACATCGGAGCTTAAATAGTCAGCCCCAATGAAGCACACCTGTGCCTTCATGAGCTCAGGTGTGCTCAGTCAGAACAGAGCACCCTCTACCGTGCCCAAAACACATCTCACCCGTGACAGGAATAAAAGTGAGAAGGACAAAGACAGAATACATGAGTGTGAACAAAAGGGAGGAAAGTGGAGTGGTTAGGATGCTGGGAGTAGAGGTGAAAAAGGTGAAGGAAATTAAATACTTGGGATCAACAAGTTTTGGAGACAAAGTTAGAAAAGCAAGATTGTGTTGATTTAGACATGTGCAGAGGATTATATTCAGAAAAATACAAAAAGCTGATTCTTACAAAAAGCTGAAGAAGTATGAGCTGGCAGTAAAGAGGAAAAGGGGAAGCCTTAAGAGTAGGTTTATGTATGTGGTGAGATGATACATGCAAGTGGTTGGTTTGAATAAGGAAGATGCAGAGCAGCGGAAGAAATGAAAACAGATGATCTGTTGTCGTGATCCCTAAACAGGAGCAGTCAAAAGAAGAAGAATATCTAGCCTAAAATATCTCACATCATTGAAAATCCAAATTTAATTCTAGTCTCAAAACATAGCATTCACCCCTTAGTCCATGTTCCATGTATGTTGAAATATATATAGAATATTAAAACAGCTTGTATTATATTTCTGGTTAGTTTGATTTTAAGAAAATTCTACAAATTTACATTTACACCCACTTGTTCAACCTACAGTTTAACTCCATCTATTAAAACAGGATTGCTATAATGAGGGACAAAAGAGGTCATTCATTCAAACAAAAGCTCCTTTACAAATAATCCCCTTCAAAAGTTTTGGAAAAGTCAGACCAATTCATTTATATTTGCTTGGCACTTTTCGGTACGAGATCCTTAGATGGAAATTATTTGAGTGAACATATTTTCAGCATTTAAATGCATTCACTTTAATTTACTTTAAAACTTTCTGTTCTAATACTTTTACTCACTTGAAAAGGTGTCATGATTGCAATGGGAAATAAGGCACAAATGCGCGGCGAGCTTCAGGGTATTTTAATCTGTTCAACAAAACACAACAGTCTCAGGAACTAGGTGACACACACAACAGTGAACAGGCAACGCTGGGTCAGACTGGCAGGTCTGACCAGGTGCGGGTGACTAGAGGTGAGGAGTGAGGGTGTGTGGGAAGCTCTGGCTCGGTATTCCGGGGATCAGGACCTTGGCCATGGCCTGGATGCGGTGGCAGGCCTCGGGGTGGTCGACCCCGGAAGTCCGTTCGAAGCTGGGGGTCGAGGATGTCCCTTGATCTTACCCAGCTCCATTCCTCTGGGCCGTATCCCTCCCAGTCCACCAGACTGCAGTTCCCCCCTACAGTGCCAGGAATCCAGGAGCGCACTGACTCTGTGCACTCTGGACTGAGTTTCTTGCTTGGCATCCGCAGGTTGAGGTCCCGAGTGGAAAGCCACACCTTGTCCCCCGGGTTGAACTCTGGGGCCTCCCTCCAATGTTTGTCTGCTTGTTGACGGAAACGGCGCACTGCCCATTCAATGTGAGTGTGGGCTTTCTCCCAAACCCGCTCTGTGAAACAAAGAGTCGTTGCTTGGGACGTCTGTGGGTGTGAGGTCCCAGGGACCAGCAGGGCATCCATGTGGAGCCGGAGTCCATCTGGCCTCACGGAGTATGTCCCGCTCGATGTCCCACTGCACCGGAGCAGCCACAATGGCCAGAGACAGGATCGGGTTCGGCCTAGGCATCCTCTCCGATGGCTCAAATCAACTGAAGAGGGCATCCGCCTTGCCATTCTTGGTGCCAGGGCAGTAAAGTGATGTTGAAATCAAAACAGATAAAGAACAATGCCCACCTCGCTTGCTGGGGATTCAGCCGCTTTGTCTGTGAAGAGATGCTTTGCGCCCTCCAACCAATGCCGCCACTCCTCCAGTGCTGCCTTAACCGCCAAGAGCTCCCGGTTACCTATGTCATGGTTAGCTTCTGCTGGACTCAGCCTCAAGCAAGAACTACCTCATGACAAGACAGGGGCAGGACAAAAAAGGAAAGGGTCTCTGTGTGGGACTGCAGCTAAAGGGTAAGAGGACCAGTGACCTGGGATAAACCACCTGTATTCAGCTGCTGACCGTCCACTGCTTTCACAGAGACCGAATGGGAAAGTGGATATAGGTGGACGTGAAGCTTGGTAGCCAGAGGGGAAGTTATGAAGTTGCAAGCTGACCCAGAATCGATCAGTGCTGAAACAAAAAGACACATTGTTATATCATACCAATAACTTAACAGTGAATTGAGGAGTTAAACTAGGCATAAAGGGGTGTACAGATTTCTTTTGGGAGCAAGGGGGCAGTCCCTTCTCCAGTGACCAGGATCCCCACAGTACAAGAAGAGCTTTTTATCAATCCTTCGCTGCCTCTCTTTGTCTGTTATTTGTGTCCTGCCCAGGTTCATCAGTTTGGGGGGCTGCACTTTCTGCTGGGTAGCTGGGGTGGTGACGTTGTATGAGCTGGTTCTGCGCTGGGGCATGTCTCCCGCAGCATTCCAGAATGCCCGTGTTGATCTAGACAGATGGCCAATGAAAACAGTCCATCTAGAGACAGACCCTCATCTCGGCAGGCGAGCTCCCTCTGGAGGTTCTCGTTGAGACCGGCCTAAAACACCCCCATTTGCTCTGTCTCCATCAACTTCCCGCCGCTAAAATGCAGAAGTGGAGTGCGTAATCCACTGTGGAGCCAGTGCCCTGTCTCAACTGCAATAGACGATCCCCCCTGGACTGTCCATGAGCCGGGTGATCAAACACAGTATGAAATTGGGATGAAAAGCGCTCATAGGAGCGTAGTTTCCCCGCCTCTCGCCCAGACAGCTGTTCCCCACTCCGCGGCTCACCCCGTGAGCCTTCCCATGACCGCTCTGATCATTTCCTGACGGATATTGTTCGAAGTACATATCAGAGTATGTAAAAAAGGTATCACAGGCTGAGGGATCACCCGCATAATGCTCTGGAAGAGCGATGTGGCTTACCGGCGGAGTCGGAGTCGGTCTTGCTGGGCTGACCATGTGCAGGGGATTAGAGGTGAGGAGTGAGGTTGTGTGGGAAGCTCCGGCTAAGTATTCTGGGGATCGGGACCTTGGCCATGGCCTGGATGTGGTGGCAGACGTGACAGGTGAACCGTTGCCCCAATTATTTTAAATGGGAAAAATTTTAAAACAGTCATGAGTTTTATTACTGTTAAATAAATGTTATTACTAAAATTCTGTTAAATATATCCACTGACACAAAGGAATAGCTAAGGTGCACAGTATTAATTGAACACTTGCTATAGTATCAGTTTCTAAAGGTTCCATATCTAAACCCCTAATCAGAATGTGCATTTGCCTGTAGGCAGCAATGATGGCAGAAGAGCTAAAGAAAGAGCAGGATACAAGTGCTCATCTGGAGCGAATGAAGAAGAACATGGAGCAGACTGTGAAAGATTTGCAGATGAGGCTGGACGAGGCTGAGCAAATTGCCTTGAAAGGGGGCAAGAAACAAATTCAGAAATTGGAGATCAAAGTGAGAAAAACATACACACACTGCAGTTTATCTCCATGCTATAAAATACATAAACACCATCCTTGAGGTGGTAAATTTGAGGTGGATTTTGATTTTATAAAGAGTTTTTAAATGCTTTCTGTAGGTGAGGGATATGGAGAGTGAGCTGGAGTCTGAGCAGAAGAAGAGTAATGAGTATCAGAAAGGAGTGAGGAAATATGAGAGGAGGATTAAAGAGCTGACCTATCAGGTAATACCTCTATTACCGCAACTCATTTCATCAAGTAAAACACCTTAATTTTTTTCAGTTTCTCACTTTTAATGTATTATAAGTAGCACTGCTGATTTATTTCAACTAAAACATTTAAAGTTAAAACAGTTGCTAAAACACAGTTTTGTTATGAGCAAACCTGTCTCTCCAGGTATGTTGAGTTCCTGGACTCTGGGCCAGAACAATTTGGATATTTTCCTAGCCAAACACTCATTATTCAGCTCAGCTAATTACTCGCCTAATTGCTAAGTAATGAGGTTAATTATCAACCCAGCCACTAGGGATGCACAAGCCAGTGTATTTCTTTGTACCGGTCCCAAGCCAGGATAAATGGGGAGGGTTACATCAGGAAGGGATTCCATGTAAAGCTTTTGCCGAATCAATATGCAGACAATGAAACAGACATCCATACCGAATCAGTCATGGCCCGGGTTAATAACGACCGCCATCAGTGCTGTTAGCCTTTATGGTGCAGGTGGAAATTGGGCTACTGTTAGCCAAAGGAGAAGAAGAAGATGAGGAAGCCATGTCCGGAGGGAGGAGGAGAGAAGGAAGTGGAGGAGAATGAAAGTGAGGGTAGGAACTTTGAATGTTGGCAGCATGACTGTTAAAGAGAAAATTAGCTGATATGATGGAGAAAAAGTAGGTTTATGATTTGTGTTTGCAAGAGACTAGATGGAAGGGAAGTAAGGCCAGGTGTATTGGAAGAGTGTTTAAATTGTTTTACCATGCTGTGCATAGAAGGGGGAATGGGCGAGTGTTATGCTGAAGGATGACCTGGACTGAGTTAGAGGAAGTGATGAGAGTTTATCCAGGGGAGTGAGAATAGTGATGGGTGCAGACTTTAATGGACATGTTGGTAAAGGGGACAGAGGTGATGATGAGGTGATGGGTAGGTATGGTGTCAAGGAGAGGAATGCTGAAGGTAAGATGGTTGTAGATTTTGTGAAAAGGATGGAAATGGCTGTAGTTAATACTTATTTAAGAAGAGGGAGGAGCACAGGGTGCCATATAAGAGTGGAGAAAGAGACACACAGGTGAATTATATCATTTGCAGGAGGGTCAGTAATGAAAGTTAAAGTTACCATTCTCATCATTGTGAAACATGGAACAGCACAATGTGAAACACAATGAAATTACACCTCTGAATTTAACCCATACACTCACAAGCATGCAGCAGGGGGAAGCTATTAAAAGCGCCTGGGTGATGAGGATGGTAACTTGCTCAAGGGTACCACAGGGCAACTTACTGGTGAGGGATTCAAACCCACAATCTTCCAATCCTGGGCAAAACTCCCTAACCTCTAGGCCGCTGCTGAGATTGGAGACTGCAAAGTAGTGACAGGGAGAGTGTAGCTAAACAGCATAGGATTGTGGTCTGTAGGATTACCTTGGAGGTCAAGAAGTGGAGGAAGGTGAGGACAGAGTCAAGGATCAAGTGGTGGAATTTGAAGAAGGACTGAAGGTACAATCCTGGGTGGTGTTAAGATGGGAACTGGGAGGTGTTGAAGAGCTTACTGATTGCTGGGAAACTACTGCAGAAGTGGTAAGTTAGACAGGTAGAAAGGTACTTGGTGTGACATCTGGAAGGAAGCAGGAGGATAAGGAAACCTGGTGGTGGAACCCAGGTATCCAGGAGTGTATACAGAAGAGGCAAGTGAAAAAGAAGTGGGATAGTCAGAAAGATGAAGAAAGTAGACAGGTACAAGGAGATGAAGCACAGGGCGTAGAAAACAGTGGCGAAGGCTAAAGATGAGAGGTTGGACAGTAAGGATGGAGAAAAGGACATATACAGATTGGCCGGACAGAGAGACAGGGCTGGGAAAAATATGCAGCAGGTCAGGGCAAGGATCGAAATGGAAACGTACTCACAAGTGAACAGAGCATGTTGAGCAGATGGAAGGAGTACTTTGAGTGGCTGATCAATGAAGAGAATGAGAGACATTGAAGCTTGGATGATGTGAGGATGGTGAACCAGGAAGGGCATCTAAGCAAGATGGAAGTAAGGGCAGCAGTGAAGAGGATGAAGAATGGAAAAGCTGACATACAGGATGGTCTGGGTGGAAGCATTGAGGTGTTTAGGAGAGATGGCAGTAGAGGGAGAGGATCCCAGAGGAGTAGAGACGAGGTGTACTGGTACCGATTTATGAGAATAAGGGTGATGCACAGAGCTGTAGTAACTATAGAGGGATAAAGTTGATCAGCCACAGCATGAACATATGGAAAAGAGTAGAGGAAGCTAGGTTAAAAAAAAGGTGATGAGTAGTGAACAGCAGTATGGTTTCATGCAGAGAAAGAGCACTACAGGTGCAATGTTTGCTCTGAGGGTGTTGGTCAGAAGGAGTTGCATATTGTGCCTTTGTGGACTTGGGGAAAGCATATGACAGGGTGCCTAGAGAGGAGTAGTGCAGGAAATGTATGCTGGTCATGTGACAGTGGGGAGCAGAGTGCAGAGATCAAAATCAAGATTAAATCAAGGATCAGCACTGAGCCTATTTTTGTTTGCAATATTAATGGACAGGTTAACAGACGAGGTTAGAAAGGAGCTTGAGGAGAACTTGGAGATGGAGATATACTCTAGAGAGGAGAGCAATGAAAGTGAGTAGGACAAAGACAGAATACATGAGTGTGAACGAAAGGGAGGAAAGTGAACTGTTTAGGATGCAAGGTGACATGCAAGTGGTGACAAAGGTAAAGGAATTTAAATCCTTGGGATCAACAGTTCAGAGTGACAGCGAGTGTGGAAGAAGTGAAGAAGAGAGCGCAGGAAGGTAGAGGTGGTGAGGCAGGAATGGGTGGAGAAGAGTGGCTGGAGTGATTTCCAGCGTACCAGCGAAAGTAAAAGGGAAGGTTTACAGGACAGTAGTGAGACCGACAAAAAGACAGGAGGCGGAGCTGGAGGTGTCAGAGTTTAAGATGCTGAGATTTTCGATAGGTGTGACAAGGATGGACAGGATTAAAAATTTGTATATAAGAGGGACATCTCAGGTTAAATGTTTTGGAGACAAAGTAAGTGAAAGTAAGTGGTTTCGACATGTTCAGAGGAGAGACAAGGAGTAGATTGGGAGAAAGATGTTGACGATGGAGCTGCCAGGAAAGAGAAAAAGAGGAAGACCAGATAGGAGGTTTATGGACGCAGTGTGAGAGGACATGCAGGTGGTTCGTTTGAATGAAGAAGATGCAGAGGACATGAAGAAATGGAAACGGATGATCCACTGTGGCAACCCCTAAATGGGAGCAGCCGACAGAAGAAGATTATCAAAAATTGAGCTGGGCACAACGTTCAAACCCAAATGCCTGCTTTAAAGCAACAAGAATTCATAGAGTTTTCACATTGGCAACTTGTTTTAATGATTGTGTCATTCAATTGCTGAAAAAGGTAATTAAGAGTGATGTGAAGGTTTGATGTGAAATTATGTGCTCCAGTGAAACTTGTTGACATTGAAACCAGTTCTGTTTGCCATGGTGGTCAATCAAGATATGTAAAATTATTTACGTTCATTATATTTATAATCCAAAAACATGACCCTGGTTTGGGTAAGCCATTAATATGATGAGTAAATTAATAAATGAATGAAAGATTGTTGTAATTCTGCTAAAGTAAGTGGGAACTGACCTTTGCTGTGACAGACAGAGGAGGACAGAAAGAATCTGGCACGTCTGCAGGAGCTCATTGACAAATTGCAAATGAAATTGAAGAGCTATAAGAGACAAGCAGAGGAGGCAGTAAGTTCCCACAATTTATTTTACAGCTCAGTTTATAAAAATTTGAAGCTAAAATTATTAAAACTTTTTTTTCTTTAGCAAAGACATTAGTATAGACATTTTAAATGTACCATTACCAGTTATATTGGTTATCCTTTAGGAGGAGCAAGCAAATGTAAATTTGACAAAATATAGAAAGATCCAGCATGAACTGGACGATGCAGAGGAAAGAGCTGAAATGGCTGAGTCTCAGGTGAACAAGCTACGGAGCCGCACCAGAGACCAGGGAACCAAGGTATGCACTTAATACCTGAAAATATAAATAAGTAAGCATCAAACTAAACACACTATACTCACTTCATTTGCCCTCTGTTTCAGCTGGCAGAGTGAGAATGATATTGGAGCACAGTCCTCAGCTTCAAAAGATTAGTGTGACTGTGAAAATAAACTCTGTGGAAAAATCTGATGTGTCTTCATATATTACCTAGCAGTTCATATCTCACAGATGACACAATTCAACAAGGTCTGGGATGGGTAATGAATATGGAAAAACTTCTAGAATAAGGGTCTCAAAATTCCCTTTAAATGCACATACTAAACCTGGTAATTAACTGATGAGGAAGAGGATTTGAGTGTGGTGAGACAACAATAAACCTAAAGTAGATGTAATTTTACAATTCCAGTCCAGTTTATTTTGTTACATAAACAATAAATGGGTTAGATAAATGGGTCCAGAAATGTTTCCCTGAATCTAGCATACTGAACCTAAATGAGACCAGAAGAAAATGCTTCCGTTATCAGTCAGTGTTTTTTCCCCCTTAATTTTCTGCCCTAATACAAATGACCAGTCATAACAGTCATAATGAAGTTAAGGAGCACAATTGTGATGGTTTGGATATATATAGAGGAGAGGTGAGGATTATAATAGGAGAAGAATTTCAAGATTGAGCTGTCTGGCAAGAGGAAAAGAGGAAGGCCAAAGAGGAGGATTATGGATGGTTTTAGACAGGACATGCAGGTGGTCAGAGTGAATGAGGAAGATGCGGAGGAAATGGAAACAGATCCACTGTGGCGACCCCTAAATTGAAGTGTACAATGCATACAGAAGATTACATTTTCTCTTGCAGGATCATATTAGCTCTAGAGGTGCACTTTACAGTAAATAAAAAAAAATAAAAAGTTACAGTAAATATTTTCTTTCAAAAAGGAACGATAACAAATATTTATGAATAGATACCAGTTTTATAGATACCAATATTTTTTTTCAAAACATTTTATCCACATTTGAAAAGCAAATTGAAACTGTAGATGCCTTAAATGATACAGATCACTGGAATGGTGAGTTTCATATGGATAATTAGATTAGTGATACTGAAAATGACACTACACATGATGGCTACGAAACTCATAGAAGGAATTGCCATTACTAGATTTACCTAAAAAGAACAATAAAAAAAACTAAACTACTCTGGCTTTAATTACTGCTAAATGTTTGAATATTTAAAATAATCTCACAGCCTACAAGCTTCACCTCTATCTGGTCCATCATGAATCATCTAATCAGTCCATACCTTACCTTTACCCTGTCTCTGAGCACTGAACACCTTGTAGGTTCAGGTATATGACAGCGTTGGAGGATAATGGGTTCCTGGTAGATTCATGTTTGATTCTTCTCAAATCTTTGGCAGTTCATTTGCGTCTTTTTTTCTCAACACATTTCTTGTCACCCTGTTGACTATTTGCAATAAATTGTTTGATGGTTCTGTGATCACATGCCAATTTCTAAGCAATTTTAAGAGTGCTGCATCCTTCTGAAAGACAGTCAGAGACAGTTATATCTCTTTTGGAAAATATACATAAAAATGATCTGGTCAATGTTGTGGAAAAATGTTACCCAAGGAACAAGTCAGAGGCACTGTTAGTCTAATAAAAAGTTTTAATTATCACTGCAGTGAGGATTCCTCTCACACTCTACTGAGAGAACAAGAGGAAGCCCCGAATACACAAGACCAGAGGTTTTTATACACATTTTGGGCTGCAGGCCCCCCCTTCTCCATCTTAAAGTTCCCTTAAACCTTAAAGTTGCTTTGTCTAAGTCCCTGCCTGGCTTCTCTCATGTATCTCTTTTCGTCCTTCACACATGCATATACCATATCTAGGACATTTTTTCCTGTTTGTTTCTCTGCCTTACACCAAAAATTCACATTCCCCCCTTTTGATCATTTAAATCAACCTCAACCCAACAACATGCAAAATGTAATAAGTGAGGCAAAATATGGCAAAAACTAGAGTTTCTTACATCATTAACAATACAAACTCAGAATGATTATTAATTAATCATTAATGATTTTTTCATTGACAATAAACACACAGAATCTGTTTCAGCTCGATCATGATTATCTATAACCAAAATCAAAACCATAATCAAATCAGATCAATTAAATCATTTTAGATCAAAATCATAATCACATCAAATCACATCATAATTGAATCATAGAACAAAAATGCAAAGAGCAAAGCTAAACATAAAAAGAGATTTAAAATTCTTCTTTGTCGACTTCATCACTTGTGAAATTGTCATGTATTTGCTCTGGAAACCAGTCCGGTCTTGGGTTCAGATCTGGAGATGGCATCCCATCATCACATGCCTTTTGCGTACATTTTTCTTCCGTGTGTAACATTTGGAACTGCGCTTGTGAGGATGTGATGAGCCATTGGACCATCATCATGAAACACTGCAACAAACAAGGTGCACACAAACAAAGACACAAGAAAACAACAGCAATGGGCACCATCATCGTAGCAGATGCCAATATGGTACCATCAAAATGTAGACTGAACTGTATCAGCTGTATGGAATGACAATAACACTTCCCATGTGGTCTGTTAGATCTGTAATATTCTCATGGTGATCAGGAGTATAAAAACAGCACGAGGTTTTAAGAAGTTTGCAAACGCTGCCTTCTTTAGCCAAAATTAAGTCTAGGGTCATTCTGTTTTGTATGACTGCTTGTCTAACATTTTCCATTTCATCATTAATTAGTTCAGTAGCTAAGGATGTGTCATTTGCCAGTACAGCTATATGCAAGCAATATGCAAGTCCATTTATCTTGTTTAGTGCTGTGGTTGTACCACCCCCCAGGAAAAGTGACCACCCCACAGTAGTCCCCGGAGCTGTCCATGGGTCAGCCAAAGTATACCCATTATACTGTCTCTCATGTTTCTTTCTCCTGTAATGTGAATGTGCTAGCTCACCTTGAAATGGCTTCTGGTTGTAAATAGACAGCCCTGGAAATACAATTGCAGGGTAACAACAACCTCACCGTTTTGACTCTGGTGTACAGGCTCTCATGCCACATGCCCACATTACTACATCATTTGCCCACAGTGTTGCAAAAGGGCATTTAAACTGACGTTCCTGTCCCGAACTATTGTAAACCGAACAGTTGGACTGGGTTACATCATATGCCCCCATAGTATCTTTAAACCAATTGACAAACATTACACTTTTACAATCTGACCAACCTAATTCTATTCCCCCCTGGGATTTATTACTGCATATGCAATGGCCCTTTGCGGTAAGGGCTACAGTTAAACCCAACAACATTATTTTTCCAAGGAGCATACACAAGTCAGATTAGCAGCAGGTGGAAGCTGATCTGTGTTCCTGACTATCTCTAACACATTAATCATACTCAAAGTTGTCAAGTGTACCATACAAGTGCTGCAGTCTGCACTGGGATCAGTATCATTTATATTAGCTTCTGTTGCCGACTTGTTATTAAATGGAATTACCGACCATGAGGTACATAAGGAATGACAAACCCAGCAACCCCCAGTCACTGATAAGGTTCTCTTCATCTCCAGAGACAGGGCACATGGCATGTTACCTTTGCATTGTCGCAATGATTTGGTCCTTCCCTTGTTTGCCTCTGGTGCACTTCCTGCCCCCATCATTAGTAAGATGATAACACTTACCATCAAAATAAAATTTTCTCTAGTCATATTTCAAACAGGTCAAGATTCTGGTAAGTGTTCGGGTGAGCCTTTGTCTTTCTTCACGGGTCTGTGCTTGGCGGGCAGGATATACCCATTACGCCCTCTTCCTACTTCACCGAGACTCCGACACACCCTTTACCCTCTCCCTGTCACCTGTTTCCACCCTCACGCACTTACAGTGTGATGCGTGGATCCACGTAGCTCTCTCTGCTTCACGGTCATAGGTGTTATCAGCAACACTTGAAACGTTCCCGTCCAACACCTGGACTTCCAATGCTTCCATCTGAATTCCTTTACCAGGATCAGATCAACAGGTCTCAGGTCATGTAGAGGACCCTCTGCTGTCCTCGGCAACAATTCTTTAACCTGCTGGTGGACAGAGCAGAGAATAGCAGACAACCAGCAACAATACTGCAACATTTCATCATCGCAGTGAGTTGTTAAACTTGCTCCTGCCACTTTACCTCGGGCGGTCCCATGCCAAAGTTCATAGGTTTACCAAACAAAATTTCAAATAGGCTCAAATTAAGAATGACTGGCAATATTTTCTGCCACAGCTGAGAATCCCTTAGTAAACCACTAAATTTCATAATGTTCATCATCCCCCCTTTGACGCATGGTCTTTACCGTGCGTCAATTTAGCAAAACAAGGAAAGAAATGGCTCGGCAGGCATGGGAAGCCATTAGGCCCTCACCAGGTACCTTCGCCATAGCTGCTGCATTTGCAGACAGCAATCTTTTTATGCCAATTCTGTTATGGCATCCAAGAACTGAGATCAAGATTTCAGAAATTTCCTGTGTCTGCACATAGCACCAAAATCATGTACCACTCCAAAAGGATATCTGCAATCAGTGTAGAGTAACAGTAACTGTCTTTAGCCAATATACATGCTTTAGTCAAAGCCACAAATTCTGCTGCTTGAGCAGACATAGAATGAGGAAGGGCGCCGCTGTGGAGAGTGGCTTTCAGAGCAAACTGCAAAGCCCACACGGTTTAGTCCTGTCTGTCTCTCGAGACAGAGCCATCTGCAAGAACACAAGATTAGAGTTAGGGATGGGAACTTCTTGCAAATCTGTTCCACTGCTGACACATAGTCATGAGGTTCACTGTCTTCTAGTAATGAAAGCAAAGTGGAAGGGTTAAGGTTAGTGCAATGTTTAATGCTGACACTTGGCATGCATTATATCTCAACCATCTTGCAGCTGACAGGTGGACTGAGCTGCGTTCCTGTAAGAGAAGAGAGACTGCATGTGGCACCAAAACAGTTAAATCAGCATAGCCAACTAGCTCTCCATCCATCCGTTTTCTGCCGTTAGTCCCAAACGGGGTCGCGGGAGGGTGCTGGAGTCCAACCCAGCGCACACAGGGAGAAGGACAGGGGACGCACCCTGGACAGGTCGCCAGCCCATCGCAGGAAGGAGCGAGACGGGGACGGCACCTTGCTCAAGGGCACCTCAGGGCAACCTATTGGGAAGGGGTTCAAACCCCCGATCCTCCGATCATGTGGCCAATGCCCTAACCACTAGGCCACAACTAGATCGCTGTAGGCCTCAATGGTCTTCTCTGCTGCAGCTACATTTCTCAAACAAACAGGCAGCCCTGCTGCCACTGGACTCAGCTCTGAAGAAAAATAGGCCACCGGCCTAAGCTTATCTCCATGTTTTTGTAACAAAAACTGAAGTCATGTGCCTCTCCTTCTCACAGACTGTTTGCACAAATGGTTTGGTGGGATCTGGGATGCCCAGTGTTGGAGGAGACAATAGGGTTTTTTTCAAATTGTTAAAGGCCTCAAGTTGCATCATTTCATGCGAGTTGACAGTTATTAGACAATTTCTGAGAGGTCATCGCCCGCAGCGGTAACCCCATCTCTAAATAGTTAGGAATGAAACTTCTGCAATAGGAACACATTCCCAGAAAAGATGCTAATTGCTTCTTAGTCACATGTCCGGGTATAGCATGAATGGCCTCAGCGTGCTTATTTGAAAGTGATTTACTTTGTGGTGAGATAATATGGCCCAAAAATGTAACTTGCCAGTTAACAAATTGAACCTTAGACCGACTGACTTTGTTGCCATTTTCAGCCAAATGGTAGAGTAGAGACAGTGTGTCATTTCTACACTGTGCTAGGCTTGGTGCTGCAATCAGAAAATCATCAACATACTACAAAAATGCGGTCCCCGGGGACAAATCTGAGGAAGCTAATGAAATGTGGAGTGCACGGTTGTGAAATTAAAAGCAAACCAACATTGACAGTCAGGGTGTACATGGACACTGAAAAATGCATTGGCCAGTTCAATCACAGAGAACCACGTGGCAGAATTTGCGATAGGATGGTATATGGATTTGGAACTATGGGTGCACGGGCCTATACTGCAGCACTGACTGCTTGCAAAAATTTTTTTTAAATATCCAAGTTGTAGGGCTAACACTAATTTAATTGTATGACAGTATGGCGGTGGTGGTCTAGGGGTAGGGTACTTGGCTACGGACCTCTTGATCAAGATATACCTGGTTCGAATCCCACCTCCAGCATTACCGCCACTGGGTCCCTGAGAAAGACCCTTAACCCTGAGTTGCTCAGGGGGGACTGTCCCTGTAATTAGGACATGTAAGTCGCTCTGACTAAATGTAAAATGGCTTTGGGCTGTTTTGTGTTGTAGTAATTTCCCCCAATCAATTTTTGCATTAGTTACAAAATAATAATGATTTCTCCTGCATTTTTTGTGATAAGCTACCTAATTTGCTTAAGTGGTTTATTTAAACAGTTTTATTCAATATAATCCAAAACCTATAATCTAAAAACACTTCTACATTTTTGTACTGCGTTTTTTTCTGGATGACATTCCTTCAAACACTGCTCCCTGGGCACTTTATATAACTGCCCCTGCTGTATGTGTGTGTATGGGCGAAATGCAAAGGGAAGCATTTCGTTGTGTCGCACTGTGTGTTGTGCTGTGTTTCACAATGAACATTAGTCACTTTCATTTCACTTCATTCAGTTTGAGCAAAAGTATGGATACACTGTGATGCGAGTACATTCTGGGACACATCGCCTACATCCAAAACATCCCACCTTCCCAAAAAACAGATTGGCCTATTGTGGCCCATGGTCAAATTTCATATGGTCCGCAGCCTCTTTCATAAAATGCATCTCTTGCGGCCGCCAGCATTGTAACCAGAGTATAAATACACACTTAAAAAGTGCAATTTTAAATTTCACCAAAAGATGGCAGCAGCGCTGTGTTGCAGCCCTCAGGCGCTGTGCCAACAGTTCTCACCTGTGAACTTTTACCGACAACTGGATAAAGGCAGGTGTCAAGAGATTCTAACATTTGTTAAGAAAATGCTGATCTTGTTTGGCTCAGCATATTTGTGTGAGAAGGCATTCTCTGTTATGAACTTTTACAAGAACCGTGTGAGGACAACACTAAGTGTCTCACCTGCGTGACATTTTGCATATCAAACAAACAAAACAACATCAAACAACAACACTGTCTTTGAACCAGACCTAGCCTATGTGCTACAGTCCAGATCTCAGTTTACATTAGTGCAGGCAAGTTATTGTTTACTTAATCTGAGATGAATACATTGTAAAATCTCAGTTAATATAATTTGTTTTGTGTTGATCAAAATCAGTTATGTCACTTTATGTGTTGCAATTCTTATTAAGATGAATGGGGTGGTGGTCTAGTGGTAGGATATTTGCCTATGGACCTATGGCTCAAGAGGTCCCAGGTTTGAATCCCACCTTTGGGTCCCTGAGCAAGACCCTTCACCCTGCTCCTGCTCTTTAATTAGGACATGGAAGTCGCTCTGGATAAGAGCATCTGCTAAATGTAAATGAATGTTGGTGTTATCTTCCTGTTCATATGTTTTGAATTTGACCGTCAAACATTAATTACCAATAATGTTTAATATGAACCTGAGATATTTCAGCTTCCTGGATTTGTTTTTCTCAGACAGATTTTACTTTATATTTTTATATGGCCTTCAGATATGAAAGGCAGTGTGATTTTGGTAAGACCTGTTTAGATTTGTCATCTATGTGATGAAATAAAGTATGCCGCTTGCAGTAAAATTTCCATAAAATTGTTAATTTGCATTGAATTTTAATGGTTCAAAGAATGTCAGGCAGAATGGTTGGCCTTCATGCATGTTCAAATCTGGCCCTCTTTAAAAATAAAAAATAAAAAAAGGTTGGACACTGCTGGTAAAGATAGTAAGCCTTAAAAATAACTGCATTAAAGAAAAATATTTAGGAGGAAAAACTGGGATGTTGGTGCTGTCATACCACTACCCACCCAATATAATCATACATAGTGGTACTTGAAAGTATGTTTTTAGAGTGTTCTATATTTCTGGAAAAAATCAGTTATTATCAGAATGATCTGATTTTGCATATCTGTAAGTGGCAAAGGTATATGAATGTTTTGATGTCAGCATTTGGTGTATTCCATACATAAAACTTAAATGTAGGTCAGTCTTGCACATTGGTTTTGAAGAATTTTATTCAATTGCTCCATACAACTTGAACATTGGGATGTTGGTGGGTTAACCCACATTCATAACGTTCAGCTTCATAAGATTTCTAGTGGGTTAAGGTCAGAACTTAGACTTACTAAAACATTAATTATATTCCTTTTTAATGATTCTTTGGTTAAAATGACTTGTTTGTTCAATGTCTTGCTGAATGAGTCATTTTCCCTTGAGATTTAGTTCATGGATATATATCTTGACATTTTCCTTTAGGTTTCACTGGTGTTTCAAAACTCATTGTTTCATGGAAAGCTTTACAGGCCCAAATGCCTGTAAAACAGAGAAAGACCAAAGAGGAGGTTTATGGATGTGGTGAGAGAGGACATGCAGGTGGTTGGTTTGAAAGGGGAAGGTGCTAATGACTTGAAGTCACACCCACACTGTTTAATTCATTAAATATAGAGTCTATCAAGGTGCTCTCATGTCTATGAAGCCTTTGCCTCTGTCTTTTAAGGCCAGGGTGCGATGGTTAACTATGCCAGAGTATGTATTGCACTCTTTATATTTTGAGAGTTCAAACAGAAATGACTTTCTTTGGTTCCAATTTCCAAGATGGGCGACTGCCCATGACCTGGATTTATGTTCAAGAACCTTATTTGTCACATACACAGTTATACAAGTACAACCAGCAGTGAAATGTTTCTCTGAATCATTTTCTTGGGGTTTCATGTACTCCAGACCACAATCTAACATATATGAATATGGCAGTAATGTATATGAATATGATGGAGATTGTAGGGTGAACAGCAGCAATAAGTCCAGCATTGGGTGCAATACAGTATTATGGCAATATAATATACAGTATTATGACAATATTACATAACAAAATAGCATGACATATAATGTAGTCACAGTGTTTTCTTTGTCATTTAGAAGAACCAGAAAAGCCTTGGTTTCTTCGAAGGTAGCTTTTCACTGCCTCTGTCACCTTTTCTTAGCTCATTAGAGGCTATGACCCAGATTCTGTAAAGCTGTTTTGTGCTGACAGTTGTAAAAAGCGCGAAATAATGACTTGACCTGACAAAGGCATTGCCATCTACCTATTTGCTATGAAGAAAAGTAAAATGATCATAATACAACTGCACTTTAGATTACGTATTAATCGGGCAGAACAGCGCAGAGCATTCCAGCAAGAGGGAGGTAGAGAGGGGAAGAGGTGAGGGAAATCCGGAAGTCTCCGAAGTATCTGTCTATCCGTTGTGAACACGGAAGTCTGTTAATAAAGGTGTAAGTCTTGGGAATGTTTTAAATTTTTTTTTTATTCTGGACTATTTTCATTTTATGTAAGCTTTAGCCTGATTTCTGTATTCGTTGGACTTTTCCCTTCTTGGCGCAAAGTCCATATGAATAGATATTACATATTTTCTAATATTCCTTCATCCAGTCAAATGATTGGCATATAATTTTTAATTTCTACTATACCTTGCGATTTAAAATCGTAAATGTTTCCAGTCCATTTGAGAGTCGTGTTGCTTTGTCGTCTGTAGCCTTCACGTGCTACTAGTATTTGATGGGTTTCCACTTTTTTATCAGGGTTTTTTATCAATTTTTACCCAGGTTTATCTTTTCTCTTACAAACATTTTTGGCGATGAAAACTGAAACAAGCCAGAGGGGAAAAAAATGATCTAATTACCAGAGGAAATGTTACCAAATGTTTATGGGTGGTGGACTGTAATCCACTGTTAACGCCTCAATATTTCCACTCTACATCAGCCATATCTATATGGCCAACTCTATTTGCACTTCATCTGTACCGTTCTGCTCCGTATTTATTATTACAAAGCTGTTGATATGCGCTGTTATTACTCCCCCCAGACATCGCATGTATATCTTTTAAGTGATGTTTAATCTTTATGTCTAAACCCGTCAGCGTATGACTACATAATGAGAGAAACGGCATTTCGATCCTTTATGTTCTGTACATATAGCGCGATTGAAGATAGAGCTGACTTTGACTTGACTGATGACAGCAGAGTTGTCAGCATGGTAGTAAGTTGTTAGTAAGCTTGTAAGTGCGTGTTACACTGGTATGAGCACTTCAGGCACAGCACTCTAGCTGTATTTTTTCTGTGGGCAATGAACGTAATGTTTATTGGTATGAATTTTTTTTTTCAGGCCTATAGTCTGCTTAGCTGAATTTACTTTTTAAATTTGTAAATCTGAAGAGGATACATGTGGCCACATCAAGGTGAGTCGCTTTCATTGACTGATTATGTGTTTCTGTTTATTTTTACAATTTGTAAAACTTTTTTTTTTTTCTTTTTTTTTGTTTGTTTGTTTTTTTCTCCTCAGGCCATTCACAGGGTCCCTTCAACCCTGCCTTCCCTCCCCCTAGGAATAGTATTCATCCAGTTCTACCAAACACAGGCTTCCTCCCAGGTCAGAATCTGATATACCTGCCATTCCTCCAAATTTGCCATGCATGTCTGGAGGACCAAATCCTAATCCTACAGGCTCTTCCTTTTACAATCCTCCCCCTGGACCAGTATATCCAGACCCTTATCTAGAGTCTCATGGTGGCTTTCCAATGTTGGGGATACCTGGTGCAGCTGCAGAAGGATTAATGGTTACAGTTGGCCACAAGAAGCACAAAAAGATGAAGAAAGCTAAAAAGAAGGCCCATAAAGCTGAGAAGGCTCACAAACCAAAAAAGCATGGCATGGTAAGAAAAAGTTAATACTATGGTATATGTTGACCAGCTATTTTAAACATTTAAAGGGGCACAGAGTATATGTACTAAATGAGTAAAAGTAGCCCTTTGAAAGGAATTTAATTGAACTGTTTACAAATCTAACTCACCATCACATCAAAAAATAGAAATTTTAAATGATGTTAATTGCACCCAGGTGCATTAAAACTGCATCTATAATAGAGATATTTGTGTTAAAATGCATAGCAAAGTGAAAAGTAATCAGAAAAACAAATAAAATAATGCATAGATACTTGTAAACTTAAATACAGTATTAAAGTATTTCATCACTTTCTACCTCTGGTGACATGCATTTCACAAATATTCTTTACGTTGTAAGTACATTTATTGTCCTTTTATATATTGATTTTACATTTCTCAACACAAATATCTTTTGTTAAATTGTTACATTTACAGTGGACTAAATTTCTTATGCCTTTTAGTCACTGTCAAGTTCAGAAGGTATTTGTTTAATTTGTCTTGATTAAATACCTAGTCATATTGTTTGCATGCAACTGCAGCACTTTCAGTCTTTACAGAAGCTGTTTCAGAGAACTCAATTTATCAACTATCAACTTATGGATCTAATAGCAGTTTCCTGATTAAACCTGTCATGAGCTCACAGGATTGTTTGTTTACAGAACACCAAAATTGTTCTTCAGTTCTTAATGAATCTAGAAATTGACATTCATGAAATCATCCTGACCTGTAAATCCTAACCAATCAGTTCAGCTGCAAGCAGCTCCTGTATGAACTCAAAGTACAGCTATCCGGCCTCTTAAATTAGCTGTAAGTTTAACACAATTGAAATTATGCTGCTTACAGAAAAGGAGGCCACTATTTACCATTGGCTTCATCTGCTGATACCACATTCTCATGAGAAGATTCAGAGAAAGGCTTTGTTTTGCTTGGTGGGGCTACATGCAAGCCATTATCATCCTCATCAAGGGGCATTGAAAGATTATTCTGTGGAATTATTGGAAGCCTCAAGCTATTGCAACACTTCACTAGTTTTGATGCATAAGTACTCAGTACTCATGTAACTCCTGACCGATATTCAGACAGGCACAGATTATAAATATCTGACTCCAATTTTAGGATTTATGATTACAACTTCCTGGGATATTTTACCTAAATGTTACCACAGTGGGGGCAGCGGTGGCCTAGTGGTTATGGAGTTGGCCACGTGATCGGTGGATCGGGGGTTCGAACCCCTTCCCAATGGGTTGCCCTGAGGTACCCTTGAGCAAGGTGCTGTCCCCGTCCCGCTCCTCCCTGCGATGTGTTGGCGACCTGTTTGGGACAAGCGGTAGAAAATGGATGGATGGATGGTTACCACAGTGTTGGGATATTCAAGCTATTTAGTATACATTAGGCTTACCTTTTTTTTTTTCTTTTTTTTTCTTTTTTTTTTACCATAAGGTAGACTTCAATAAAAAACCCGTAGTACTCCAACATGAACTCAGATAACTGTGTCTAATTTGTACAAAAAAGTTGACTACAGGGAGAAAGCCTCAGTTCTCCAACATTAACTTATTTGTAAGTTTCAGAGGTCGGTTAAAGCTAAGTTTGTGTCTATTATACAGAGTCCAGACTATAAGAGAATTATCTACAAATTTAGATATTCAATAAGTATATTTCTAGATCCCCTCCTCGAACCGCCACCTTATCGTGGTGGAGGGGTTTGCGTGTCCCAGTGATCCTGGGAGGTATGTTGTCAGGGGCTTTATGCCCCTGGTAGGGGCACCCGAGGCAAACAGGTCCTAAATGAGGGAAGAGACAAAGAGCGGTTCAGACCTCTTATGATGAATGCAACATTTGGATGGCGTTTTCCCTCGCCCGGACGTGGGTCACTGGGGCCTCCTTCTGGAGCCAGGCCTGGAGGTTGGGCCCAATGGCGAGCGCCTGGTGGTCGGGCCTTCACCCATGGGGCCCGGCCGGGCACAGCCCGAAGAGGCAACGTGGGTCCCCCTTCCCATGGGCTCACCACCTCTAGGAGGGGCCAAAGAGGTCGGGTGCAGTGTGAGATGGTGGTGAGTTGGCTTCGTTGGTGGGGGAGGATGCCGGTCAGGCCTGGTAGACCCAAACATATTGTGAGGGTCTGCTGGGAACGTCTGGCAGAGTCCCCTGTCAGGATGAGCTTCAACTCCTACCTCCGGCAAAGCTTTAACCACATCCTGGGGGAGGTGGGGGACATTGAGTCCGAATGGACTATGTTCCGTGCCTCCATTGTCGAGGCGGCTGACCGGAGCTTTGGCCGTAAGGTGGCCGGTGCCTGTCGCGGTGGCAACCCGAGAACCCGTTGGTGGACACCGGGGGTGAGGGAGGCCATCAAGCTGAAGGAGTCCTACCAGGCCTTTTTGGCCAGTGGGTTTCTGGAGGCAGCTGATAGGTACCGGCAGGCCAAGCGGAATGCGGCTTTGGTGGTTGCTGAGGTAAAAACTCGGGCGTGGGAGGAGTTTGGTGAGGCCATGGAGAAAGACTTCCAGACGGCTTTGAGGAGATTCTGGTCCACCATCCGGCGTCTCAGAAGGGGAAAGCAGTGCACGGTCAACACAGTGTATAGTGGGGATGGTGTTCTGCTGACCTCGACTCGGGACATTGTGGGTCGGTAGGGGGAATACTTCGAAGACCTCCTTAATTCCACCAACATACCTTCTGATGAGGAAGCAGAGCCTGGGGACATAGAGGTGGACTCTTCCATCTCTGGGACTGAGGTTGCCGAGGTGGTCAAAAAGCTCCTCGGTGGCAGGGCTCCAGGGGTGGATGAGATCCACCCAGAGTTCCTCAAGGCTCTGGATGTTGTAGGACTGTCATGGCTGACACGCCTCTGCAACATCGCATGGACAACTATAGAGGGATCACACTTCTCAGCCTCCCAGGGAAAGTCTATTCAGGGGTCCTGAGGAGCAGTGTGGTTTTCATCCAGGTCGCGGAACAGTGGACCAGCTCTACACCCTTGGCAGGGTCCTGGGGGGTGCATGAGAGTTTGCCCAACCAGTCTACATGTGCTTTGTGGACTTGGAGAAGGCATTCGACCGTGTCCCTCGGGGAGTCCTGTGGGGGGTACTCCGGGAGTATGGGGTATCGGATTCCCTGTTAAGGGCTGTCCGGTCCCTGTACAATCGGTGTCAGAGCTTGGTCCGCATTGCCGGCAGTAAGTCGAACCTGTTTCCGGTGAGAGTTGGACTCCGCCAGGGCTGCCCTTTGTCACCGATCCTGTTCATAACTTCTATGGACAGGATTTCTAGGCGCAGCCAGGGCGTTGAGGGGGTCCGGTTTGGTGGGCTCAGGATTGGGTCTCTGCTTTTTGCAGATGACGTTATCCTGTTGGCCTCATCAGCTCTCACTGGATCGGTTAGCAGCCGAGTGTGAAGCGGCTGGGATGAGAATCAGCACCTCCAAATCTGAAGCCACGGTCCTCAGTCGGAAAAGGGTGGAGTGCCCTCTCAGGATTGGGAGTGAGATCCTGCCCCAAGTGGAGGAGTTTAAGTATCTTGGGATCTTGTTCACGAGTGAGGGTAGAATGGAGCGGGAGATCGACAGGCGGATCGGGGCAGCGTCCGCAATGATGCGGGCTCTGCATCGGTCCGTCATGGTGAAGAAGGAGCTGAGCCAAAAGGCAAAGCTCTCAATTTACCGGTCGATCTACGTTCCCACCCTCACCTATGGTCACGAGCTGTGGGTAGTGACTGAAAGAACTAGATCGCGAATACAAGCGGCCGAAATGAGTTTCCTCCGCAGGGTGTCTGGGCTCTCCCTTAGAGACAGGGTGAGAAGCTCAGTCATCCAGGAGGGGCTCAGAGTAGAGCCGCTGCTCCTCCGCATTGAGAGGAGCCAGATGAGGTGGCTCGGGCATCTGATTAGGATGTCCCCTGGACACCTCCCTGGTGAGGTGTTCCAGGCACGTCCCACCGGAAAGAGACCCCGGGAAAGACCCAGGACACGCTGGAGAGACTATGTCTTTCGGCTGGCCTGGGAACGCCTTGGGGTCCGCCCGGAGGAGCTGGAAGAAGTGGCCGGAGAGAGGGAAGTCTGGGCATCCCTGCTGAAGCTGCTGCCCCCGCGACCCGACCTCGGATAAGTGGAGGAGAATGGATGGATGGATATTTCTAGATTAGATGTAAGTCTCCCAACCTCATTAGCGTAGCTTAATCATGTCTCCTTGTCCTCCACTCTGCCTACTCTCACCCAGTATGTGGACTGCTGCACCCGGGAAAACAAGACATTGGACTTACTGTATGCAAACGCTAAGGATGCATACAGAGCATCACCCCTCCCTCCACTGGGACACTCAGACCATAACCTGGTCCATCTGGTTCCCTCTTACATACCTCTAGTATGCAATCAACCCCCCACTACGAGGTATGTGAGAGGATGGTCTGATGAGTCTTGCATGGCACTCAGGGACTGTTTTGAAACCACAGACTGGGAGGCGCTGTGCAGCCCACATGGAGAGGACATCGACAGTTTAACAGTCTGCATAACTGACTACATCACCTTCTGTGTGGATAACACTGTACCGACCAGGTGAGTACGGTGTTACTCCAATAATAAACCATGGCTGACCCCTGATCTGAGAGCTCTGCTGAAGCAGAAGTCAAGAGCCTTCAGATCAGGAGATAAGGAGGCAATGAGAACAGCTCAGAAGGAGCTGAAAAGAGAAATAAGGAGGGGGAAGGACAGATACAGAGAGAGGCTGGAGGAGCAGCTCAAACTAAACAACATCAGAGGTGTGTGGAGAGGACTGAACACCATTACTGGTAGGAGCACAGTGAGTAGGGGAGGCCCAGAGTCTGGAGATAAGAACTGGGCTAATAGTCTAAATCTGTTCTTCAACAGGTTTGACTTAGGAATCTGCCCCTCACCCAACCATCAAAGCTCATCACCCCTTTCCCCTGAGGACTCTACTGCCCCCTCCTGCTACCCCACTCATCAGGAGGCTCCCACTCTCTCCCCACACGATAGCCTCTCCATCACAACTGACCAGGTGCGGTGTCAGCTGAGGAAGTTGAAGCACAGGAAAGCCACAGGTCCGATGGCATCAGCTCCAGCCTGTTGAGGGACTGTGCAGATCAACTCTGTGAGGTTATTACCTACATCTTTAACCTCAGCCTCAGCCTGGAGCGTGTCCCCATTCTGTGGAAGACCTCATGCCTCGTTCCAGTCCCCAAGACGTCGCACCCTAAGGAGCCAAACCACTTCAGACCTGTTGCCCTCACTTCTAACCTGATGAAGGCCATGGAGAGGATCATCCTCCAGCACCTTCGTCCACTGGTCAGGAGGGACCTGGACCCGCTGCAGTTTGCATACCAGCCGCACATTGTGGTGGATGACGCTGTCATCTACCTGCTGCATCGGGCCCTCACTCACCTGGAGAGTGCCAAGAGCACTGTGAGAGTCATGTTCTTTGACTTTTCCAGTGCTTTCAACACGATCCGGCCTTCAGTTCTGAGGGGGAAGCTAGAGGGAGTAGGTGTGGACCATCACATGTCTGAGTGGATTATTGACTACCTCACCAATAGACCCCAGTATGTGAGACTCCAGGACTGTGTGTCTGAGGTGGTGGTCTGCAGCACTGGAGCCCCACAAGGAACAGTTCTCGCCCCCTTCCTCTTCACCCCGTACACGGAAGACTTCAAACACAACACGGACACCTGTCACCTGCAGAAGTTCTCAGACGACACCGCTATTGTTGGTCGTGTGTTGGAGGGGAATGAGCAGGAATATAGGGGGGTCATCAGTGACTTCGTCAGATGGTGCGATCAAAATCACCTGCGCATCAATGCCAGCAAGACGAAGGAGCTGGTGATTGACTTTCGCAGGAAGTCACCCCCCATCACACCGGTGGACATCGTGCATTGAAACGGTGGAGGAGTACAAATACCTGGGTGTCCACATCAACAATAAACTGGACTGGTCCACTAACACTAACGCTCTGTACAAAAAGGGCCTGAGTCGTCTCCACCTGCTAAGACGGCTGAGGTCCTTTGGGGTAAACAAACATCTCATGAGGACATTTTATGACACTGTGGTAGCGTCGGCTGTTTTTTACGCTGTGGTCTGCTGGTGTGGAAGAGTTGCAGAGAGGGACAGAGGGAAACTAAATAAACTAAATAAACTGGTCAAGAGGGCCAGCTCTGTCCTGAACTGTCCGCTCAAGTCCATAGAGCAGGTAGGGGAGGAGAGGATGTTGTCCAAACTAACATCCATCATGGACAACACCTCCCACCCCCTACACGAAACTGTACGAGCACTGAGCAGCTCGTTCAGCAGCAGACTCTTACACCCGCAGTGTAAGAGAGAACGCTACCGCAGGTCATTCCTACCTGCTGCAATAAGACTCCACAATTCATCATCATAACATTACACTACTTGTTTATTATTGTTATATATTATAATATATATGTGTATGTATGTGTATGTGTATATGTGTGTATGTATATATATATATGTGTATGTGTGTGTATGTATGTATGTATATATATATATATATATATATATATATATATGTATGTATATGTATGTATATATATGTATATGTATGTATGTGTATATATATATATATATAAAATAATTATTATTATTATTATTACTGTATTGTATATTATATTATTATTATTATTGTTATTATTACATTTATTATTTATTATTACATTTATATTCATATTTCTGCTATATTTATATATTGCTACTTGTTATTTATATGTATAATTCATTCATAACTTATTACCGTGTATATTGTAGATTTGTATATGTATATATATATATATAGATAGTTAATTTATTATTTATTTATAGCTCCTCTTTTTCTCTCCTGTACTTGTTCCTTTTCTCCCTCTATATCTTTATATCTTTATATATTTTTTTCTTCTCTTTCTATACACCTGTCTTTTTTAAGAGCCCTGTAACGCCCAAATTTCCCATTCGTGGGATAATAAAAGATCACTCTACTCTACTACTCTACTTAACAGCAAAATACAGAATATCATAGTGTAACAAAGTGTACATTTGCAAAATATTGCTGATAGTATACTCTGAGTTTGTAAGCTAGAGACACAAAATGGTGTCCCAGGAGTCTGTATTACAAAACATAAGACAATGACTTTCATACCCCCTCTGTAAAATTTACCAGTGGTGTGGCCTTTTCTTGTGATCTGGGATTCACTCAACCAAGTGGTGATCAAATAACTTGCTGTGCATGTTATAACAATAAAACAGCAGGGAGTCTCTATTACCCTTCCAACAGATGTAGCTGTAGCTGTAACACTCTGACCTGAGATTACCATTGGTATGTGACCCAATGCCAACCACCCAGTTCTACAGAAGCAGGAAAAAATGTCAGGTATAAGGATTGTGATGACTTAGTCAGAGCATCTTCAAAATAGCTGGTCTGGTGTGGAATATGCTTCCATGAAACAGATTCTGCAGATCATGTACAAATACTTAAAAACATTCCCATCAAACATGGCCAGGTTAGATGACAGAATCTGTGCTGACTGACATTATAAAATAGGGAGAAAAATAGCTTAATCACTTCTTAAGTGAAAGCATAAATCTACTTAGACAGATTTGTCTTCTTACTCAAAACTGAACTGCTTATTTATAATAGATATTGATTATAGGAGTAATTGTGCCACTGTATTGTTTTTACTAGAATGTATTAAGTGGGTATTTCTTTAAAACTGATTCATCAACAATGATAAATAAAAGCTCTGTCTGTAGGGGGAAATGCCATCCTGATGTAAACAAATTGTTTTTTTTACTGTTCAAGGGTGGATTGTGTTTGCCTTTTACCATTTCTTTACTATATATACAATATAACAATGCTGTTCTTTCATGGAATAATATCTCAGTGATTTGTCACTGATTCTGACATTTCTCACATAAATTTCTATTTATTTGATTTGAGATATTAGTTATAATATCATAAATGTAACTATTAACTGTCATTAATTTTACTGTAATTTCATTATAAACAGGAAATATGTGACATTTTACAAATATAATACACAATTTCAAGTTTTGTTGATTTGCTATATGATACTCAACAAGGAACTTGAATTGGGTTTTGTTTTTTGTATCAATGCACAGGTTCTATTGATTTACTGATTTTTGCTAATTAAAATAAAAACACAATATATCTCTGTGTAACATTTTAACTTAGCAAGTAAACAATAATGGTATTTCAAAATGTGTGTTCCCTGTAGAGAATATGTACTCATTTTCAAATAAATAAAACATGTACGTGAAGCAGGAATCAATGATTGTCCATTTTAAAAAGTAAAAGGCTTGCATACATAGAGCAATATTTCATTTAGAATTCATCACAGCCAATAGGGATGCACAGGCCATTGTATTTCTTTGTGCCTGTCCCTGTTGTAGAAAACTGAAGTGTGAACCTGAGTCTGAAACTTTTTCTAAGTCAGAAATCAAACAAAGTCAAAAATCAAACAAAGTCAGAGAGATGCGGGACAACCAATCTACTGAAGAGTTTCAGCAGGCGTGGTCCAGTGGGAGCAGTTGCTCATCCCAACTTCAGATTTTAAATACATTTCAATCTCCTTTAAAATTTACATAAATCCATCCCATTAATAGTTTTCCACCAATAATATTCAATGCTGTCATGATTGAAACCTCAGTATTGTATTGCAGTATTGTAACCTCACTATTGTTCAGTTAAAAATGTATCTCTTTTCTGCTGGATGTTTTCTGGGAACTCTTGAGATAGAACAAGACACTGGACAAAATGTAACTATTTGCAGGTGCAACTACTTGCTTTCCCGTGGGAACTCGGTGGTGTGAGACAGGTGTAGGACAGGGGCAAAAGTAAAGGGACAAAAGTAAAGGGATTTTTACTATATATATCCCCCCTCTCTGACTTACAAGTCGTATACATCAATAAATGTGGTTAAAAATACTGTAAGATTAGGTACTGATTTAAAGAACAATAATGCTGTAATACATGTTAATGATTAAAAGTACTGTATAACATAGATATATATGAAATACAAATGATAATCATAAAGAGAGCATATCACGATATTTTAGCTGAATTGGTTTTTTAAGTGATCAGGTGACTAAGAGGGGAGACCCATTCCCCAAGAGTGGGCGAAAACCTCTGTGCCGAGTCAATTTTTAGAGGAAAAATTCCCACTCTACCCAGATGTTGTGATAGCACTTTCAGCGCTTGGGTTCAGCAGTTCCCCAACTTAGCCTGTTCCAGCTCTTGAAATTACAAAATCAATCAATAGAATGGTTTCTCATCCAAGGGTACATATTAGAGTATACCATGTGCTGATTCAGGATAATATGACTGTGCTCATAACAAAGAAAAAGAACACAAAATCTCACTTAGAATATATCTAAGGATTTCGTCTCTTACCAAAATGTAGAGTAAAATACTTCACAACTGTTAAATTTAAGGTCACACAGTTGTCAAATTATCAATAAAAATCAAAAACTAAATATATATCCCTAAAAATCAGGATATACACAAAATATATGAGAATAATGATAAAAAATTCTCATCAAAGTCTGCCAGACACTCAGTGATCTGTAGCATCTGGTTCTGTGCCTTCTCCCTGGACATGCAGGGCATTATCTGCTGATTGAATGCTGTTGTGAGCTGGAGCTGGGAGAATGGAACTGGTGGGATCTGCTGGCTCTGTGATGGGCTGGGATTGTCTTTGCTCTGGGCAGGTTCTCCGATCTTGTTCTCTCCTCCTGCTTCTCTGTCTCCTCAGAGTCATCCGAGTCCTCTGCGTTCTCAGTTTAATTGGGCTCCTCCTGTTCCTCTAAGCCTGTGAGCCTCTAGGCGAGATATCCTCTCTCGATTCTCTGATGTGGCTATCCTCGCTAGCGGATGACCCACTATGACCGGGATGGGTACCACCCTCCTGCCTCAATCCAGGGCTCTCCTGATTGCTTCCACTGCGTTCTTCTCCTCCTGTTGATCATTGCCACTAGCGTCGTCTGGCTCTGTTCTTGGCAACAGATTTCTGGGGACTTGAGCACAGTGGTTAAGGTGATACCAAGTAGTACTATTTTCCACTTGTATTGCTGTGGGTGTCAGGCTTACCACCTTGTGAGGACCAGTTCATCTTGGTTCATTCAACTTCCTCCTAAAAACTCTTATGTACACTTGGACCCCTGGTCTCAAAGGGTTTGCTGGTTCCTCCTCTAGTTCCAGAGCATGCCTCAGCTCCTGTTGTTGAATAGCTCTATGTAAAGCAGTTAGTTGTCTCATATTAGCCCTCAAATCTGCTTCCTATTATTCCAAGGGAGGTCCCTGATAGGGTTCCCTCAGATGGGGTACAGGCATGTGTCTACCAGTAAGCATCTGATGTGGAGTCAGATGAGTGGCTATTAGCTTGCATTCGGTAAAGCATCAGAGCTAAGGGTAGAGCATCCATCCAGTGGAATCCAGTTTCTGCACAAATTTCATTTATCTTTGTTTTTAAGAGTTCCATTAACCCTTTTCACCATCCCCTGAGACTGGGGGTGGTAAACACATCCCAATCATTTTTTGATGCTCAATTGTTGTAATACCTTTTTAACAGTCTGTTGGATAAAAGCTGATCCATTGTCTGAACTTATTTGCAATGTAATTCCAAACCTTGGGATGACTTCTAAGCTGGGGTAGTAATTCCCTTTTGCACATTATTTTGAGCACAAACATCACATCTGCTCAATAATTCATCAACTATTGCCTGTAAATACGGAGACCAAAATCCTTGTTTCTTTATTTTTCTCACCACTTCTCCTCTAGCGCAATGATTCAACCCATGTGCATTTGTGATTAGTTTTGTTTGTAATGTGTTAGGTGCAATCAACAACACTTCTCCATAATCCATTTCCATCTTGTTTAGCTCCTCTGTTACTCCACATAGTCTTTTCATACAATGTTGCTTGTCTCAGCATCTCTACCAAATCATCCAGTGTGGTTATTTGTTGTATCATCCAGTGTGGTTATTTGTTATATCATTGGTGCCATCACCGATTCCTCACACTTAGAGGCCTTTTTTGCTGCCTCATCAGCTAAGTTGTTCCCCTTTATTACATAGTTATTTCCTTTTTTGTATGCCTGATATTTAACTATTGCCAGTCTTCTTGGCAGCATCATAGCACTCATCAACTCCAGTATTTGCTGCAAATGTTGTATTGGGGTACCATCAGTCTTCTTAAATCCTCGCTGTTTCCATACCATCACAAATAAATGTGTAACTCCATGGGCATACGCTGAATCAGTAAAAACATTAACACACTTTCCATTTGCCAATTTGCAAGCCTCAGTTACTGCCTTCAGCTCTGCTAGTTGGGCAGAACATGGTAGAGGACAGTATTCAGCCTTTTCTACCTCAAAAACATCTCCATTTTCTCCACCGCATATCCCGCACTGTTCCCCAAATGATCCCTAAAACAGGATCCATCAACAAAAAAGTCAACTCTGCTTCCGGAATTGGTGTAGACTCTAACTCAGGTCTAAACTTCGAGAATGCCAGTGAACTAGCTATGCTATCATGTGGCTTTCTTTCAAATTGGAAGGGCAATAATTCTGCTGGAATAACTGTATTACATCTCCTAAGAGTCACATCTGGAAATGTAAGGAAGAATGAATACTTCTTTAGTTTAGCTTACCCGCCCCAATCACCATAGTGCACCATTACTAATGTCGCTGGTGCTGCTGTACATGCCATCGCACTGTTGTTTGATTTCTGTGTCTGTCACTACTGGATCCTGCTCATTACTGACCCCCTCATTCCATTTCTCTCCCCACATGTCCGGGGGGGCCCGTTGTGGTCATCACCTGAGACCAATGCCAAGCTATCATCTGGTCTGTGTGATGCATCTGATGCGCCAAGAGACCCTGGCGGCTCATTGGTACCTGGAAGAAACTTGGGACTCCTCACTGATCCTGGAGTCTAAAACCTAACTAACTTTGTACTGTTAGTATACCCAAGGGGGTTGGGTAGCCAGTTGACCTTGGACCCTCAGAGGTTTTTTTTTTTCTCCACATAGTGGAGTATTTGGTTCCTCTCCTCCGTAGTCGTCCGGCTTTAACATCTATTACTCTAACCTGTTCCATCATCGACCATCAATGTAAAGTGCCTTGGGGCAACTTTGTTGTAAAAGGCGCTATACAAGAATAAATTTAATTGAATACTGTAAACTCCTTGCTTGTGTTAACACAAATCTGCTATTCTCAATCAGTTCTATGATTTTATGATGGGAGTAAATAACTACTGGAAACTCCATCGTCAGATCTGAAGCCTTCTCATAATGTACTGCTGCTAAACCCTGATAACATGGTGGCCTCCCTGAGCCACTCCATCTAGTTTAGTGCTATAATAAGCTATTGGCTGTTTCTTCCTTCCACTACACGTCTCTTGCATCAACACTGCTGATGCAAATCCATCACAGCGATTAGCAACAAACAGACAAAAAGGTTTATCATAATCTGGTGTAGCTAACACTGATGCTGTCTGCATTTCCTATTTCAGAGTTTCAAATGCCACATAAGCATCAGATGTCCGTTTTAATGGTGCATTTAAAGTCTTTGTTCCCGCTTCTGCTATCAATCCCCTCAATGGTGCAGTCTTTATTGTATAATCTTCAACCCATTCTGCACAAAATCCTGTCATTCCTAGGAATGACGTCATCTGTCTCACTGTCATTGGTTGTGGTGCTTTACTGATTCCCTCCAGCTGTGAAGGAGCTATTGCTTTTGTTCCATGTGCCACCAGTCATCCCAGGTACTCTACCTGTGGTTGGCAATATTGTAACTTTGCTTGTGACACCTTATGTCCCCCCTCAGCTAATTTTCTGAGAACTTTAACAGAGTCTTGATGACATTGTTCTACTGTTGGGGAACACAAGATTAAATCATCAACATACTGTAGCATTGTGCTGTTGTAACGGTGGTGGGGTGCAGGAAAGACGCCAATGCAGAGCCAGGAGTTCAGAACATAACTTTATTATCTATATTTACAAAACAAGATCCAAGGACTGCAAGGACCAAGGAACTGCAGCCTAAACCAAGATACCAAATGTTAACAAAACCACCATTCCACGTAGGCTCAGCCTAACAAATGAGCCGCGCTCTGTTCTGACTCATCGGGGCTTAAATAGTCAGCCCCAATGAAGCACACCTGTGCCTTTATGAGCTCAGGTGTGCTCAGTCAGAACAGAGCGCCCTCTACCATGCCCAAAACACACCTCACCCGTGACAGCTGTTTAAATCCAGTTCCTCTAAAACCTGTCTCAGGACTTGATTAAATAAATCAGGGGAATGTTTGAATAGGGGCAGCGGTGGCCTAGTGGTTGGGGAGTTGGCCCCGGATTGGAGGATTGTGGGTTCGGATCCCTTACCGGTGGGTTGCCCTGAGGTACCCTTGAGCAAGGTGCCGTCCCCGTCAGTTCGCTCCTCCCTGCAATAGGCTGGCGACCTTTTCCAGGGTGCGTCCCCGTCCTTCGCCCTGTGTGAGCTGGGATGGACTCCAGCACCCCCCCGTGACCCTAATTAGGACAAGCGGCCCAGAAAATTACTGACTGACTGAATGTTTGAATACTTGTGGTAACCTTGTATAACTGTACTGCTTCCCCCTGTATGTGAATGCAAGCAGATACCTTGACTCTTCTGCTATTGGAATGCTAAAAAATGCAGAACACAAATCTATTACTGTAAAGTACTTGGCATCTGGTGGAATGTTCATGTGTGTTAAGTAATGTGTGTTGATTGGGCACTTCTGCTGGGAGCATAGGAATGTTACATGGGCTTCTCATTTCTATAAGTACTCCTGCTTCTACCAGCCCCATTATAGTTCTCTCTATTCCCTGCTCAGCTTCTGGTTTTAATGGATACTGAGCTCTCCTAGGTAGTTGTGCTCTAGGTTTCAATCTGATCTGAACTGGTGAAGCTGATTTTACCAGTCCCACATCTGTCTCATGTCGCGACCACAGTTCTTCTGGAACTTGCTTAATCATTTGTTTCTTCAGGGAATCTTCTTCCTTCAGCTGTGCATTCATTCACTTCCAGACATCATCACTTTCAAATCTTGTAATTGCAACTGCCTGTGGTGTTGCTGTCATTTCCATTTCACACAACACTTTGATCATTGAATTATCTTCAGCACACAGTATCAATGGATTTAGTGTCTTCTTCCACTTCAATTCAATTCAATTCAATTTATTCTTATATAGCGCCTTTTACAACACAGTTGCCCCAAGGCACTTTACAATGGTGGTGGATGGTGGAACAGGTTACAGTGATAGATGTTAAAGCCGGACAACTACGAAGGAGAGGAACCAAAAACTCCACTATGTGGAGAAAAAAACCTCTGAGGGTCCAAGGTCAACCGGCTACCCAACCCCCTTGGGTATACTAACAGTACAAAGTTATTTGGTTTTAGACTCCAGGATCAGTGAGGAGTCCCAAGTTGCTTCCAGGTACCAATGAGCTGCCAGGGTCCCTTGGCGCATCAGATGCATCACACAGACCAGATGGTAGCTCGGCATTGGACTCAGGTGATGACCACAACGGGCCCACCCGGACATGTGGGGAGAGAAATGGAATGGGGATGGTCAGTAATGAGCAGGATCCAGTAGTGACAGACACAGAAATGAAACAATACAGTGCGATGGCATGTACAGCAGCACCAGCGACATTAGTATTGGTGCACTATGGTGATTGGTGCGGGTAAGCTAAACTAAAGAAGTAAGTCTTCAGCCGTGATTTAAAGACTGAGACTGAATCGGCATCCTGTACAGAAGCAGGCAAGCTGTTCCACAATCTAGGGGCCCTGTAACTGAAAGCTCGTGCTCCAGTACATTTATTTATGCGAGGGACAATTAGGAGATCTTTATTCTGGGATCTAAGTGGGCGATTAGGTGTATAGGCATTAAGGAGTTCGGTTAGGTATACTGGGGCAAGACCTTTAAGTGCCTTGTAAGTTAAGAGGAGGATCTTGAAGTCAACCCTGTACCTAACAGGAAGCCAGTGAAGCGAGGAGAGTATGGGAGTTATGTGGTCGTACTTCCTGCTCCTGCTAACAATCCTAGCGGCTGTGTTCTGAATGCGCTGTAGGGTGCTTAATGTGCCCTGAGAGCTTCCAGAAAGTAGGGTGTTACAGTAATCTAATCTACTGTATACAAATGCATGTACTACTTTTGCCGTGTCTTCCATTGACAGAAAACGTCGTAGTTTGGCAATGTTCCGAAGGTGCAGGAAGCAAGTCTTCGCAACTGCATTAACATGAGGATTAAATGAAAGATTTGAATCGAAAATAACACCAGGGTTACGTGCCAGAGTACTAACTGAAAACTTCAACCCTGCATCCCGAATATGCGAAATGAAGTTGGCCCTTTCTACATCACTACTACAAAACAAGAGCAGCTCAGTTTTTTCGGGGTTTAGTGACAGGAAGTTGTTATTCATCCAATCCCTAATATCACTGAGGCAGCTAATTAAAGTGCCGGTTGATGCTTTATCACATGATTTAACAGATAGGTATAGCTGAGTGTCATCAGCGTAGGAGTGGTAACTAATATCATGCTTCCGTATAATAGTGCTTAGTGGGAGCATGTAGAGGGAGAAGAGCACTGGGCCCAACACCGACCCTTGTGGGACTCCATAGTTAACTAGTGACATAGGTGAGGGGGTGCCATAATCATCCATTTGGATGAAGTAGTAACGGATTGTGAGATAGGAGTTGAACCATTTAAGGGCTGTTCCGCTAATGCCGACAGTGGAGTGAAGCTGATGACATATCCTTTAACTCTCTCCTTAGATCTCTCTCTTTTCTCATCTGTTTTCTGTACTTCCTGTAACAATCCAACACTCTTTCATCATCACTGTCTTCCAGTTCCGTCTGCTCAATTCCTTCCTTCTCACCTTTCACTAACCGTGCCTCTTACTCCCTTTCTCCTTGCTGCCTCTTCACTCTCTAGTACTGCACTTTTTTTTAAAAGTGAAAGTGACAACCCTTGTCATTGCGAGGTCACGGCACAGCAAGCGTGAACCACAACAAATTTGGACCTCTGCTTTTAACCCATGCACACAAACACCATGCAGCAGTGGGCAGCTATTGCAAGCGCCCGGGGAGCAGTGACGGGGACGGTACCTTGCTCAGGGGTACCTCAGGGCAACCTACTTGTGAGGGAATCAAACCCACAATCTTCCGATGCGGGACCAACTCCCTCACCACTAGGCCACCACTGCCCCTTCTTCGCTGCCCCACTTCTCCACTCCTGCTGTAATTTATTAAGATCTGGCTATATCGTCTCACTGCTCTGCTGCCTACTCTCTCTCTCTCTCCCTGTGCAGCAAGGCTCCTCCCTTTTGTGGAGGGTCGGTGAGATTATGGGTGTTCTCTCAGCATCCTCTGAGATTCTCTTCTCATCTTCCAAGGCTGTTACGTCATCATTTTGTTCTGGATCCTTCTTGTCTCATCTGTAACAGTCACTTGTCCCGAAATATCAAACTTCCCTTCAATGACAGGATACTGTTAAGCCCTTGGTACATTTAGCCCACTTTTGACTTATCTTCAGGATTTTATCCTTTATCAAGGGGTACTTTTCACACATCTTCTCTACAGGTGATTTCACCTTACACTGTCCCTCAAGAATCTTCACTTTAGATTTTTTAGTCATCTTTATTCTTTGATTCTCTTTGACCCCCCTGTTATTATTAATGTTGTTGTTGTTGTTATTATTATTATTATGATTATTATTTTTATTTATTTATTTATTTAAAAATACTTAACCTATTAATTATTTAATAATTTATTAGTGATGTTTTTACTTTGCAATTGATTCTGTTAAGATCAGCACCTCAGTACCAAAATTTTCTGGGCACTCAGTCAACCTGAGTAATGTGTATGACAATGTTGCTCTTGCTTTCTTCTTGCTCTAATTCTGCTTAATTGCTGACCTCACAATGCGATTGCCACAGGTTTATCTTCAGACAGAGACACACATCAACTTCGCATAGGAATACCGTTCCTGTTTCATCCTCAAACAAACAGCAAAGGTCAATACGATCTTTCAACTCCTTGTTCTCGAAACGACTGCCATATATACTAGCGGCCTATCGACCCACCATCAACACCCCCTCAGGAATTTCAGAAGAAATTCAGATTCGTCAACCTACTTTACTCTGCGTATTCACCAAGAGCTACTAGCCATGGGCCGCACAATACCTGTCCGAGATCTTTCAGGCTTTTACCAGCACTCCACATGACCTGTAATACATTACAGGCTTTAAAAGCTGACTGCCCTAACAGGGTCAAGCCAACACTGTCGTGCACGCTCAGATTCCACTATGTACAGTTGGACCACAGCCCCACCTCTTTGACTTCAGCAAAAAATTTATTTCAGAGTGGATTTCACCCTCTCACTCCACGGTTCCAATTTATATGTATGTATGAAATACTAATTTACTATCCTTTTGTAATAAACACAAACATTAAAAACAGTTCTTTATTGGAGAGGTGCACAGGTCTCCTAGTGGCCCAAGCCCCCCTCTGGTCTGTAACACAGAACCTAAACTAAAAGGCAGCGAAATCTGAAATAATGCTTACCTTTAATGTTCTGTGCCAGATCAGCAGTGGCCCTGAGGAGCAGCATCGAACCAGGAGCCCATGCGGCCTCTTTTCAATCCTGCCGACAACACCAAAACATGTCGCGGAAAATTGAAGTGTGAACCTGAGTCTGAAACTTTTTCTAAGTCAGAAATCAAACGAAATCAAAAATCAAACGAAGTCAGAGAGATGCGGCACAACCAATTTACTGAAGAGTTTCAGCAGGCGTGGTCCAGTGGGAGCAGCTCCAAATGCTCATCCCAACTTCGGACTTTTAAATCCCCTTTAAAATTATATTATAATATAATTAATATTCAATGCTGTCATGACTGAAACCTCAGTTCCCCCGCCTTTACCACTTCACCAACAATAGACAAAGGTCTTTTCACTAATGACTCCCTGTCTTATCCACCACCTGTATTTCAAGGTTTCTTCCCATCCAGTTTCCCAATTGTGAGTGCAGCTGCTTGATTCGCTACCGGCCGTCTATGAGCACTATTGTTCAAATAAAAATGTATCTCTTTTCTGCTGGATGTTTTCTGGGAACTCATGAGATAGTGCAAGACACCGGAAAAATGTAACTATTTGCAGGTGCAACTACTTGCTTTCCCATGGGAACTCGGTGGTGTGAGACAGGTGTGGGACAGAGGCAAAAGTAAAGGGATTTTTACTATATCCCAAGCCTGGATAAATTGGGATAATTACCTCAGAAATGCGCATTATTGTGTAAATTTTTATGCAGTATGCAGACAGCAAAACAGCTTTTCATACTGGATTGGTCAAGGCCTGGGTTAACAACGACCGCCACCTGTACTGTTACCCAACAAAGTGCAGGTGGAAAATGGGCTACCACTGGCCAAATGAGCAGAAGTGGAGGAAAGCATGTCCGGAAGCAGGAGGAAGGGGAGTGGAAGTGAGGGTAGCAATTTTGAATTTTAGTAGCATGACTGGTAAAAGTAGAGATTTAGCTAATATAATAGAGAGAAGGAAGGTAGATATTTTGCATGTGCCAGAGACCAGGTAGAAGGGTAGTAAGGTTTTAAGTTAAAAATAAATAGAAGACATTCATGGCTGACATCAATTATGCCAATTTTTCAACCATTTTTTTTTCCATTATAAAAATGCTTTACTGTTAGCCATCCATTAAAATATAAACCCTCAACATTATTAGTGGTTGATACTTGAAACTGTTTATAAAGACACACCTGCTTGGTGGTGTTGATGCTATAGGCATAGGAAGATGGATATGCCAGTGATTATGACATGCTTCCTCAGAGCATACTTTTTGTTCTGATTGGTCCTGTAGTCCTGTACATACCTTTTTACTACAGTAAGTACTGTAGCAATAGTAGATCTCAAAGAAAACAAATGTCATATGAGTTACCTGGCCATTGGTTTGGGGATGGTACAAACTGGACAGAGCATGCTTAATTTTCAGAATTTTAATATCTGGTCATTGAGCAGACAAGTGACTTAAACATCATATTTTTTAATAAGCAAGCTTATCAAATGGGTCACTATAAAACCAATTAATTTAAGTAAGGCAATGTCAAATCTCAGTGCAAAAAGCTCCCATTTCAAGTGTTCATGAAAATCTACAGCATGGATTAACAGTATGTATAATATGTATTAAACATGAGAGTGTCAACTGTTGCATTCTCCAATTGAGAACCGAGGTTCGAGGAGTCAGTGATGAGGCGAAGAGGGTTTTACACTATAGCAAAGTTTATTAACAGAAAAGTAATGAAGTTCTTACAAGATGTTAAAGAGACCAGTCAATCTTCCTCTCCATGTGGAATCCTTTTTCTCTAACCTGCACAGTTCAGACTGTGCCTTTTTATTTATCCCCCGGGAGCTCCAAGGCCTCCGGTGGAGACACCTAATCTAAGACTATGACCTTGTTTGGGTGTTTTTGACGTGCAAAGAAAGCGTTACTCAGAAGAGAACATAGAAAAATAGAGATGCAGTTAATAATATATAGGTTAAAGGTGACAGGGATGTGAATACTACCTAGGGAAGGGATTTAGGGCCATGGAGGAATTATTGTGGGGAGAAGAAAGAAGCACAGAGGAATATATATGAATAAAATAATAGAAATAAATGAGTAAAATCAAGCTACAATCCTTCACAACACAATACCCAATCAATTACATCCTTATTAAGTGTAGGCCCTTTAAATCCAGCAGTGACCATGTTTCTAGTGCTTCTGATGCCATTTTGGTTACCAGTCCCAGGGTTATTGTGGCACTCCACCAAAACAGACCTTACAGAGCTTATCTTAGCCTCCGACAGCACAACCAGAATGTAATTCTGTAATTTTGAGCCTGTAATTATGGTTTGGGACAGTGTAGAAAAGAGTAAAAAGGATTGACTAAATAAAGTAATTGAAAAAAAATATTACAAAGAAACACTATCAGATCTGTATTAAAATTATGTTATACAATAAAAACAATATATAATTATAACCACTGAAGAACCAACAACAATAAAAAAGTAAACGGTAGTGCTCGGAATTGTCAAGTCGTCAAAAATGGTCATGAATAAAAAGTTACATCGATAACGGAAATGACGTACATACGTTGCGCAACAATCCTTTGCGGATGTGAAAGTGTTTCGTCTTAGCGTTAATTCTCTTAACGCTAGGGGGCAGTAAGAGCCTGACGCTTTCATCATGTGTAGAAGAAAAAGAAGCAGGATATCTTACTGTGAGACGCAAATTGTCTGACCTCCGGTGAAAGGCTTATATTAGAATAAATCTTATTGATGCGCTAAAGCTTATTTGGATGAACTTGCGGGTGAAACGCATATGCAACGTACTGCACCTTTTTAAAACACAAAGGAAATACATGCACTCAGCCAAGAGACTTTGTTTGCAGGAAATGTCTTCTGTTAAAATTGGAACACACAATGGCACTTTTCATTGTGATGAAGTTTTGGCGTGCTATTTTCTGCGTCAGCTCCCGGAGTACAAGGTTGCCTTATTTATGATAATCAGGAAGTATTACTCGTAATAACGTATTTAAACTTAAAGATTTAAAGACTTTTGTTTTTTATTAGGATGCAGTCATAATTCGTACACGTGACTCTACAGAGTTGGCCCAATGTCAGGTCGTGGTTGATGTTGGCGGAACTTATGACCCAAATAAGCACCGTTATGACCATCATCAGAGGTAAGTCTTTTTGGAATCACACAATATTACTAAACTGCACACATAGAGAATAGGATAAAATAACAGTTGATCCGGTTGTGTTTACGATTAATCTCTGACCTACTGTAGATAAGGCAAAAGAACAAATGTGAAAGAAAAATAATTGTATATGGACTTTTTTCATAAAGTGAAGGGTCAAATAGTCGCAAGAAATTTTCTTGGTTTTGCATGAAAACCTACGTTCCATTCAACCAACTGAAAAGCTTTTGGAAAATGTTACATACAATTCCATCCTCAACATTCTCCATTGTACATGTCAAAACCAACATAATCTTGCTTCTCTAACTTTGTCTACAAATTTTTCAGTCTGAGCAGTCCCTCTAAAATACTAAAATATGTCTTTTCAGTGTACAGTCTCTAACACATATTACATGGCTGGTTCAAGTATTTAAAGTTGTCCACCTTTGTCACCTCTACTCCCTGCATCCTAACTACTCTACTGTCCTCCCTTTCATTCACACTCATCTATTCTAAGGCTCAGTGCTGATCCTTAATGTAATCCCACCTCTACTTTAAATGCATCGGTCAATCCTACTGCGGACCTCACCATTTTCACACTGCCCTCATACATATCCCGTATTACTCTCACTTACTTCTCTGCCACTCCTGACTTACTCATGCAACACCTCTACTATTTTCAAGGCACCCTGTCATATGCTTTCTATAAGTCCACAATGCAACTCCTTTTGACCTTCTTTATACTTCTCCATCAACACCCTCAGAACAAACATTGCATCTGTAGTGCTTTTTCTTGGCATGAAACCATACTGCTGCTCACTAATTGTGACCTCTTTTCATAACCTTGCTTCCACTACTTTTCCACATAACGTCATGCTTCATACTCTACAGCTTTACGTATCACCCTTATTCTTGAAAATCGGTAACAGTACACTTCTCCACTCCTCAGAGCATCATATCACTTTCCAAAAGTGTGTTAAAAGGATTGGGATAATGTTGGGGAGGGGGGCTCCATAGTGTCTTTGCTTTTTCAAGAGTTTAAAAGTCTTTTGTTTTTTTATTTATTTTTTTAACAAGATCCTTTATGGAGACCTTTAACAGCTTATGCCCAAAGAAGCCATGGGTAACCAAACTGAGCTCAGCAGGTCTGATTTATTTTCACTTTGGTCAGCGAATGCTTTCACAGCTCACAGGCCTGACAGAGGAATGCAGAGAATTGGAAATCCTCTATGACAAGGTTAGTTTATGTAACTGTTGTTACTGCTGTAAAAATATATGATGTTGGGCTACGCTCTGTGCATGTACAAATAAATAGGTTTTCAGTTCATAATGATGTTTTTTATTTAGCTTGTAAATTTGACTTGGAGAAACATTCTATTTAAAAAATAAATCTGTTTTAGTGGATTATTGGCTGCACAAGCGCAATTCTAAATCTAAAGGGTCTTCTAAATCTAATTTTTTTATGATGATTTTTCCCTAGATGTAGCACAGACCAAAAAAAACATTCAGTTGAGGAACAATTGCAACATTATTTTAAAAATATTTTATGGCCAGTACAATTTTTAATGTGTGACTAGTGCAGGACAGACCAAAAAAGTTAACATGACTTGTTTCAACAGTGTTGAAACAACAGTGTTGTTTAACAGTGTTGTTCTTATTGAAATTTATGCCATTCATACATTGCAAATGGAAGGTTTTCAAAGTTTCAAAGTATTTTCTTAAAATGTATTATTTATTTTATTTCACAATAGTAAACCAAAGTCACATTATTTAACTGCATTGTAAATCTATCATAAAATCACATATTTAATTATTCAATTTATTTCTGAATTCATTGAGCATAATTAAGTTTACACCAATGTCTATGTAAGGTCCCACAGTTGTAGGTCAGAGTGAAATCAAATCTATGAGATCAAGAGAATTATTCATGGACCTATTAGACAGGATTTTGGCAAGACCTGAGAAAGGAAATAAGTACTGAAAGTACTTATGAGCATTGTAGCCTCTGTCATTCCCAAATGGAATAGTTTGGAACTACCAACAGCACTCCTAGATCTGGACACCCACACAAAGAAGACCTGATAGAAAAATAGCTAGAAAATAGTTACTTCAGAAAAACTTTGTGAAAGTCCTGGAGAGCCAGATTAAGAGTCTGGACAGTGGCACAATAGAGCACCACTGGAGACAACAGATTATGATCAAGAGAAAAATGTTAAAAGAAAGTGCAACTTGAAAGATTGTAGACTCAACAGAATTATTTATTATGAAATAACTGGAATAATGCATTTCAGTTATTTGGGATTAACTGAAGCAGTTATGTCAGGCAGTGGATGGGTTAAAGGGCAAATTAAAATTCTGCAGTGAATAATGAAAGTGGATTTCTTACACCAGGGGTGTTTTAGCCAAGAGGTATGTGGAAACAGTCTATATAAATAGGATCATGAAAAATATCACTGTATATTCACATGTAATATTCACATCACAAATTTCCTTCTGTTTTCTGAATGCTTGGGCAGGGCAGGGCAGGGAAGCATGCAAATTGTCTTCCAAAAGTCAAGAGGTGGTTTTTGCGATGAAACATGCTTAAGCACTCATTCATTAAATTGCATTAAATCTTTTCATTGCAGAAGGTGTTGCATGTACATCTTCTTAGGTTTTAAATGATCAGCATTTAAACTTAAACTCTAAACATTGAAATTTAAACCTTATTCATCTCTTTTGTCAATGTATGATTTGCAGTCATTTGGAAGTAGTTGATGTGTTAAAAGTTATCCTGCCATTTTCTCATGCTTATAGGAGAGTAGGAGAGTTATAGGAGAGTTGTACCTGGATTGTAAAGTAAGATTCTCTCCTCGACATGTTGAATAAAGATCGATATGTCTGAAGCATTCCCTATAATGACTCTATCTGCAAAACTAGGGAAAGAAAATTTTTATATGCTGACTAACTGAACTTTTTTCAGCTCTATGAGAATTTTGTTGAGGAAGTGGATGCAGTGGACAATGGGATTTCTCAGTTTGATGGGGAGGCACGTTACAATGTCAGCACTACTCTCAGTGCTCGTGTTGGTCATCTTAACCCACGGTGGAATAGTGATTGTCAGGATACAGAGGTTAGTGAAAAAAATGTTCTTGATTGTAAGTGGTCTTGGCACTATATTAAAATGTATTCTAGTGCAGATTGCAGATTACCCATTATCTGTAATGTAATGTTTCCTAAATACCTTCATACAATAATAAAAAAAAAAAGTTTAATGAAATTAAAGTAATAAATTCATTAAATTTAACCCTTTCATCAGAATAACTAATTTAGCTAATCTAAAACTTCTCTTTATAAGGGCACTGGAAAATTTATGAACCCTTTAAAAGTTTCTATTTAACCCAGCCACTAGGGAACCCAGCCACTAGGGATGCACAAGCCAGTGTATTTCTTCATGCCGGTCCCAAGCCCGGATAAATGGGGAGGGTTACGTCAAGTAGGGCATCTGGTGTAAAACTTTGCCAAATCAATATGCGGACAACGAAACTGAATAAAAGTTTCTACATCTCTGTAAATTTATCCCAAGACAATCAGATTTTTGCAATCCCAAAAGTTGATAAAGAGAGCCTAAAACATAAATTTGACTAAGACAAAATGTCATACATGGGCATTTATTTATTGAAGGAAGAATTTATATTACATTTCTGTGACTGTCAAAAGAATGTGAACCATTGCCTTTAGCTTTTAGATGTTGTGATATTTTAATTTAAAATTAAGTTAAAAAAAAATGTAAAAAGGGTTCATTCAGAATTGTTACATCAGTAATGACTATCAAAACAGTTTGAAACTAAGATGCTTACTGCCACTATGTTCTCTTTGATCTTTTGTTCATTTTGATCTTTTTGTCTAAACACTCTTCTCTCTTCTAACAATGATCCTGAATTTCCTCCATTCATAAACAAATTGTGTGACTGTGTAGAGTCCGTTAGAGATGTTTTTTGTTTTTTAAACTTTTTTTCCCCTCCAACTAGCTTCTTAAAAGTAAACAGACGTCACTCCTATAGAACAACAGTAAAAAAAAAAAAAAAAAATTTTTTTTTTAAATTCAAGAAAGGAGAAAATTGGATCTATCAGGCAAAGGTCACCATTATTAACATGCTATTTGATTAAAGAGGTTTTTTTTTTTTTTAAATGAGAAACACAGGTGGAGGCAACCAGTGACCTGTGGCATATGATTAAATCTCTTGTCAAAATATGCATTAAGCAGACAAATTAAGCCAAAGATAAAGGCAATAGATAAATAAATGTAAGTAATAAAAGTAGCTTAAGTGTAATCATCTTAATCAATTAATTCATGATGTATATGTAACCTTGGTTTTAGTACACTAATTTCTCAAAGAATGAGCTTTATTTTACAAACTACTGAATACAAATATGCAGAAAATTTCAAATAATCCTGTACTGTACAGAACATGATATTTTCATAACACATTGTTTATAGTTAGATATTTATTTATTAATATGGTTGTTAGGAAACGTTTCGTAATGTTTATGTGGGGGAAAAATAGGTTGCGACTGCCCCACTCAACCAAGGAGGTATTTACTTGTTAAGCAAATTCAGGCAAGGACACACACATTTTTGCTTTTTTACATTCACATTGTTCACATTGTCATAATGATTAATTAATTCAGTGGTTCCCAAACTGGGGAGTGCACCCCCTAAGGGGGGGCGCAGAGGTATTGCCAGAGTGGTACCATTTTCCCAGCCATTTTTGTGGGAAGGTTGTTTATTCTTGTTTATAACTTCAGTACGCTCTTTTTCTCCCACAGTGGTGAAATTGCACCATTTGTAATTACATTTGTTTCACTCAATTAGAAAAGGGAGTTGTATTTCAAATAAAGTTTGAATCTGAACCTGTGTAGTTTGAATGGGGGCTCAGTAATGTTCCTTATATAATGTCCAGGGCCCTGCAGAGAAAGTTTGGTAACCACTGAATTAATTTATGAATGCCTCACGTTTCTCTCAAAACACAATCAGAATTAGATTAGATTAGTTCATCTTTACTCTCATTGAGCAGAGTACAGTTACAGAGCCAGTGAGATGCAGTTAGCATCTAACCAGAAGTGCAAAGAATAGAATAAATACAGTATAATTTACGGAGAGCAGCATTAGTGGAGCTGTATGTTAAAGTATGTATAGTGATTTAGACAGTTAAATAGTATATACTGATTATAAGAATATGCACAATGGAATAAGTATGTTATGTGTAGAAAGGAAATGGGCTGAATTAAAAGGGAAAATCTATAGGTTCTCTATAGGGTAAAGCATACAGTGTCTGTACATGTATGCTTTACCATACTGAGATGCAGTTTTTAAGTATGCTCTCAAGGGTATGCAATAAAAATCCATAGGTATCCATACAGATCAGCTCTCCTAAGGCTCTGCAGGAAGTAAAGGCTTAGTAGTCACATAGTCTAGTCACTAGTCTGTGTGACTTTTAAATATGAAGCACCATGTTCCTGGCTTGTTATTCACAATAATGATACGCAATATGGTGGTCATTCAGTGGCAAGTCTAGCTGGCTTATAGAAATTTGATTGGCCATGAAGGATTCCTTTCTATTGAAAATGCTACTTGAATGGTTGTTAGGTTGCAATTAATGAATTATGTATTGTTTGTCAATTGTTTTTGTAGAAATTAGGATAAAGTGGTTATATTCCTACTAGCAGTTAATATATTATTAGTTAATATATAAGGGGCAGTTCAGGGCCAGCAGGAAAAATGTGAGCTAGCGAGTGGAGGTTAAACAACACTTTCACAACCAAGGCTAAAGTGCCCTTGAATAGTTCTCATTTGCCTCCATCCACAGGTTTGGAGCCCTGCTACTGTTGTGGTATGTGTGTTCACTTCTGGGGTGTCTAGATGGCTTAAGTGCAGAGGGCACATTCACTGCACATCGTTAACTGTATGTGTGAGAGATTGTGTGTGCCTGAAAGCACAGGAATTTAGTTAATTTTAATTCATTCATTTCATTTCATACATTGCAGTTTAATTTCAAACTGCACAACTAGTATTTCTGCCACAAACAGCAAGGCAAGTCCTTCAAAGACGAACATTTCTGCAGTGTTCTTTACATGATACTTGGGTTAAGAGTTGGTTATGGATTGGGGGAACAAGTTAAAGGTTTTAGGAATGTAAAATGCTATGAGGTTTTGCAAACTGGTGTTTTACAATGTTGTTTGCAGTAGATATATTCTTCCTTTTGGCAATAAATAAATACGTTTTCTGTCACTAAAAACTGCTAGCTGAGAGAAATTTAGATGAGTAATACACAGAGGGCAAAAGTACTATCCCTGCCTTCATTTGTTCATATTTGCTTCCTAAGAGCCAGACTTGGTATTTCTGTGTATTGCTCAGAATTAATTCTCCAGGAATTCTGAATTCTGATTCTTTTTGGCACTCCAAGTTTTCAGTCCACTACCTGTATTTGGCCAGTTTAAGAGGATTGTTTTTTTTTGTTGGTTAAGTCATACTGTGACCTACGCAGGAATTATTCAGACATAACAAAGCCGTCTAACTTTGGCATTAGCCACTGAAGAAACAAGTCAGATGATGGTTACAGATGATCAGGCACCTTAAATCACTAGGAACTTTGCAGCCTGTCACAATGGAACATTTGTTCCTATTTCTTAAAATTAATTTATTCAGTATGCCAAATTTAAAATGGTCTGTAAGGTATAAAATAATATTTTTCCACCATCAGTTAGTGTTTTATAAATAGAAATTTAATTGCCAGCTTTGTGTTTCCTTTCCAATCTAATTTTTTATGGCTTCTTTTAGTTGGTGATGGTGAAAGTTTTATTTAAAGAGTTTTTATTTGACAGGTGATTGTCACCATTAACATTGCAGCAACATGCATCATGTGGAGATGTGCTTTTTTTTATTTAGAGTTTTAAGATAATTTTTACTTTGTAATTTTGATTTTCTAGGAGGGTTTTCATAAAGCCATTGTCTTGGTGGGAACTGAGTTCCTAGACCGATTGGACTACTATCAAAATGCTTGGCTCCCAGCACGAGTGGTAGTGGAGGCTGCTGTACAGACTAGGCATCAGGTAACTAGACACTAACTGTAAACACTGGAACTTGGATGGAGTAAGTATTCTGCTACAGAGGGTATTTAGATTTACATTTAGAAAAGGATTAATATTACATTATGATCAGAGGTAGTTCTTATAATTCAGAGATATCAATTTGCTTAGGTGGATGCCAGTGGGGAGATAGTTATGCTGGCTCAAGGTGGATGCCCCTGGAAGGAGCATCTCTTTTCGCTGGAAAAAGAACTGCAGGTAGAGGTATCAATCAAGTTTGTGCTGTATCCAGACCAGAACAACCAATGGCGAGTCCAGTGTGTGCCGGCAAGCCTCAACACATTCCAAAACAGGTACAACTCAAATTAAGTTTCAGAAACATGACCTCTTAAATATTTTTTTTGTATATAGACCTTCTTTATCAGCAGTATTCTGGTAAATTCAATACTTTATCAAAAGTGCTTATTTCATCTTCAAAAACACTGGAATGAACAGTATTTAAAGCCAAGCTTCCTAAAATAACATGGAACATTTAAAAGTTCCAGAAATGGAAAGCCAGAGGATTTGATCATGTGCAAGGTCATGGAATATCAGGAAATTCTGTTGGCTTTTAGCAAAATGTAATACCCACATTATATTTGCTTTATTTTTAAAATAATACCTTTCACAAACCTGCAGTTTTCATCAGCAGTATATAATAATTTGGCCAACCCTTGCCCTTTGGCTCTCCTCATGATCCTTACCATGGTGAAAGAAGATCCCTAAATGCCTGTCCAGCAGATCAGAAAGAGTCTTCAGGAGGCAGCTCTCATTATCAAAGACTACTATTCACAGAAGACATGTACAGAAATACAGATGCTACACTCTATTATGCAAATCACTAGTTACCCACTAGTGTAACCAGATTTCAGTTTGCGAAAAAGTATTTAAAAGAGCCTGCGGAATAATGGTGTTATGGCCAAACAAGACCAAGATAAACCTGTACCAGACTGATGGCAAGAGGAAAGTGGGGAAAATGAATGGTCAAGGAGTCAAAGCATACCAGCTCATCTGGCAAACATTTTGGGGTTTTAAGACTTGGGCATGCAAGGTAGCCAAAGATATTGGCACATACATCTTCATTTAAATGTAACCACTGATGGAATTTGCATAATGAATTCCTCATCTGTTCATTTACATTTACAGCTTTTAGCAGACGCTCTTGTACACTGTTGTACGTCGCTCTGGATAACAGCTGCTGCTGATGAACTATTACAACCTAAGTAACAAACATCGTAACCCTGTGACTAGTGCAAAAAAGGTGCTGTTAGTGGGTTTTTTTGTTTTGTTTTGTTTTTATAAAGAGGAAAGAGCAGAGGCTTCTTGAAGGGAAAACAAAGAGCAGAGGTAAAAGAGCTATTTTGTTTGGGAAGATTATTCCCTGAGGAATTCCTTGAACAGGTGAGTCTTTAATCGACGTTTGAACACAGCAAGGGATTCCGCAGTTCTGACCATCAGGGGGAGTTCATTCCACCACTGAGGGGCCAGGACTGAGAAGAATCTTGATGTGTGTCTTCCTCTTTTCTTCAATGGGTTCAAGGGTTCAAGGCAAGCAATGCTTGATGGTCTGAGAGGACGAGAAGAGACACGTTGTTTGATAAGAGCAGTCAAACAAGAGGGTGCAAGACTGTTAGTAGCCTTGTAAGCAAGAGTAAAAGATTTAAACCTTATACAAGCAGACACTGGGAGCCAGTGTAGGTCCTGCAGCAAAGGCGAGGAAGAAGAGAACTTGGGGTACTTGAAGACAAGTCTTGCAGCAGCTTTTTTTAATATCAGTTGTAGTGGTATTGTTACCTTCAATGGCAGACCTGACAGAAGAGAGTTACAGTAATCCATTTTAGAGATGACCAGGGCATGGACCAGTAGTTGGGTTGCCTGGGTGGTGAGGAAAGGATGGATTCTGAAGTTGTCTGCAGGACCTAGAAAAATTGACGTTCGTGTATCAGTTTTGGCACTTAAATATGATAATATATACAAAAGAGAATAATCACAAAAATACTACAAAGGCAACATTTTTTTGAATGACTAAGCCTGATTACATGGCTTCCATATGCTAAAAGAATTCATTTTAAGGGTTAAGCCCCCAGAACAAGCAAGAGTTGAAGGTTGCTGCAGTAAAGGCTTGGCAGAGCATCACCAGAGAAAATATTCAGCACCTACAAGAACATTTAAAAAAAGACATGTTTAAAAAATAAAATCTGCGGTGAAGTTATAATTTGTTACAATATTAATAGTGGTCTTTTGATCATTTATAATAATTAATTTTATAACCTGCCTTATTAAGTATTCAAAATACTTACAAACTGCTATATGAGAATCACAACACTAAGCAAAAGATAGTATAATTGCTTCTAAGCTGCTATATATTTATTTTGAAAGTTCAGATATACAGCAATATGCTTGCAATATTCATAGGATTTGTTACTAATAAGATTTATATGATTGATCTTTAAGATGCATAGACCTGTCTTGATTTAGTTATTTACTCACATCTGTCTCCATGTTTACAGGTTGTCACTGCTGAAGGAATGGCGTGGCATCAGGGATGATGCATTGTCCCAACTAAGTGGAATACCTGGCTGTATTTTTGTCCACAGCAATGGCTTTATTGGAGGAAACGAAACCAAGGATGGAGTCCTTGAGATGGCCAAAAGAACCTTACAAGCATCAGCCAAATTAAGCAACAGCTCCAATAACAGCTGATCTCTTTTTGGGTAGCTTGTTTCTGTATACTTTTAATCCAGATATGAATAAACAATTTAAATAATAAATTCTAACTTTTGCCTATGACCATGTGAATAACTTTCATTTGTGAAAATTTTAAATTACAGTAAATAATTGTTGGAGATGGTAGGAAAGTACAGATATACAGTAACAAATTAAAATCATTTTTTCTTTTATGGAATGTGTTGCAGACCTAAAATTCAGAAATGACAATGCAGGAATGACAAAACAGTTTAGCTTCAAACTGTCTGCAGTGAAATAAATGTCAAATTAAATGTAAGAATCACCTTTTTTCCCCCCATTTTTATTTCTCAGCATCCCAACTTTTGACCAGTCCATTGATGTCAATCACTTAAAAAAAAAATAATAATTTAGGAATTTAGGAATTTCCTGAAGTACAAGCTTGTTGTCACCTAATGAAAGAAGAGGGTCTGGGATAGGACTAAGCCCCCAAAATATACATACTTCCTGGTTTCCTGGAGCTGTACGTTAATGGGAGTGGTCCGATAAATATCCAGTGCGTGTTGGGACCATGACATACGTTATAAATACCAGTGTTGCTCTGTTTTGTCTGGATTTTAGGAAAGTCTGAGACAGCTACGTGCATATGGTAACAATTTTGAAATCGCATTTCTTTTAAAGAGCTTGAAACTAACGGACATCTTCCCTTTTATCTGGAAATGAATTTTGCTTACTGTTAAGCTACAACCCTTGGCGTAATAATTATAATGCATGTATTTTTAAAATTATGACAGATCTTAGTGATTGTACACGCTCCGTTTATTATACTTGATTCTTTATACCCAGTATATTCTTTATATAGTGGAAGATGTTAACCTCATTTTAAGTTGTGATACGAAAGTTGTTTATTTGTTGTTAACTGGTGGTGTATAGAAGTATGTGACCATGGCTCTTTTATATTTTTTCAAGTTTAAATATGTTTAGATATATAATGTGGTATTTAGAGCTCCAAAATAGGTCATTGATATGCTCACACACACACCTTTACGAAGGTGTGCCCTAGGCTCTTGCCAATAAAAAAGAAATGTAATGCAATTTTGCAGAAATTTAATGCAAAAAATTCTTATAGTCTTTGGATTTGGAGCCATTTGGAAATTTGGAGCAAATTTTCAACAAAGTTCTACTTACTTTATTCACACACTAAATGGGTACTATGTTGACCATGATAAGTAAATTATTAAGACTATAATTCATTCAAAATAATTAAGTTACTGAACTTAAGACCCCCTTAGGTACATAGGACTCACTGTTAGTTTGATGCCCACTTCCAGTGAGCTCCATCTAAATGTATGATAGGTGATCTATACAAGTCTATTATTATAATAATTATTAGAATGGTTGACATTTTGTACTTGATCCTGACTTAAAGAGATGATCATGGAATTTGAAGACAATAAGGACACCTGCCCTTCCACATTGGTGACGGAGGGGTGGAGGACCTCTACTGGTCAACATGCACAAGCACAATTGTCAAGATGACTCCATTTTCTAACAAATATAAATAACGTAGAACTTTTTACACAAACATAAAAAACAAATACTGTGCAGTTTTCAATACACTTTTAAACAGAGGTGTGCAACATGCACTCCAAGCATTACTTCAGTTCCAGGTTTGTTGCATATGTCAGTTCCATTTATATTACCCTAAAGGGCCAGTAAGTAGTAGTTAATAATACCATCCATCCATCCATTTTCTGCCGCTTGTCCCAAACGGTGTCGCGGGGGAGTGCTGGAGTCCAACCCAGCGCACACAGGGCGAAGGACGGGGGACACACCCTGGACAGGTCACCAGCCCATCGCATAGAGGAGCGAGACGGGGCCGGCACCTTGCTCAAGTGTACCTCAGGGCAACATGTTGAGAAGGGGATCGAACCCTCGACCCTCAGAAATATTTAATACCTTATATATATATATATATATATATATATATATATATATATATATATATCCCGTGTGGACCAGAGGAGGAGGCGGTTCCTCTTTGGACTCTCAGTTCCTCCGAAGGTTCTTCCTCCAGTTTTAGGGAGCTGTTCTCGGAGCCAGACTCCGTGAAGCTGCAGTGTGAAAACAGCAGTTCAGTAAAAGCCCTGAATAAATGTGTGTATAATAAATATATTTATCATTCTATTAACACACAGCGTCACCAATATTCATCATTAGGGTGAATCGAGTCTTTGTTTTCTGTGAATGGAACATTAATACCTCTGTGGTTATATGATGCGTTACTACAGGCAATCAAATACTGACACAACCAGTCACATTCAAATTCATATTCAAAAATATGAGTATTTTTAATATTTATACAAGTATTTTTAATATTGTAATACATTGGTTTTCATCTTTGAAGACTTAATTGACTGTTAAAAGAGGGAATCCAACATGAATATGAAACCCTGATGTCACGTCTGCCACCGTATCCAGGCCATGGCCAAGGTCCCGATCCTTGGAATACTGAGCACACACCCTCACTCCTCACTTCTAATCACCTGCACCTGGTTAGCCCAACATTTAAGACCTGTCAGTCCGCCCCAGCAATACCTGTTCACCGTTGTGTGTGTCACCTAGTTCCGGAGACTGTTGTGTTTTGTTGAACAGATTAAAGCACCCTGAAGCTCGCTGCACATTTGTGCCTTATTTCCTGTTGCAATCATGACACCTGACCAATTAAAAGATTCTGTAGGAAAGGCCTAGAAAACCATAACAAATAAACAACCCAACAGTTTGGGGAAATCTGTGAGTTGTAGTATTGATGCAGTTTTCTGCAATCTAGGTATATGCAACCACTAATTATGTGTTATATACTTTTTAATAAATACTTTTTTTTTTATTTCTGTTCCTGTAACTTTGCTCCCTTGAAAAGCTGGGAGGTCAAATAAACAAGGGGCTCTGAGCGCTTTGTAAGTTAACATTTCTAGATAAACATATTAGCTTTTACTTTATGATATTTATATGTTTTTAGATCTCAAATCAAAATGTGTTTAGTGCATATTCCTGGAAGGGGTTATATGTTTATACTTTTGCGGCAGTCTCTGTCCTTCCCTGTAATCTGTGAAAGAACTGTGAAAGATCTGTGAAAGAAACACATTTCACCTAATTCAATATTTCAAACTCTTAAGTGGAATTTTGGACACCAAAGAGTGTAAGATCAAAACTTTCCACCTGGCATGAATTATATCTAAGCACTATGTTTATGGCAAAAGGTGAAGAACCACCTCGGACAGGTCAACAAACCATTGCAAGACACACACAATAAGGAGCAATTTATTACCTCCAAGCTACCTCACTTGGTGCTCCAGTTTGCTTCCAGAGTCTAAGTATATTTTCATAAACGTTAGCTTACTTACCATAATTTTAAGCTTTTGCAATAGCTCATAGTATTTAAAGAATGTAAAAGTGAAAAAATAATGTTTTTTCTCTTCATTTTACCATCAGTGTTTTTTTTTTTTTTTAAAAAAAAAGGCCCATCTGTTTAGGATTATACACACTGCTATACTGTGTTTGAATGCAGAGAAACTTGGGGCGGTGGTGTCTTAGTGGTAAAGGATATGGGTGCAGTCCCCATTACTGTTACCTGGGTGCACTGGTCCCTGGGCCCCTTGCATATGGGTTAAATGCAGAGGATGCATTTCATTGTGTGCTGTACTGTGGTTAAAAAAAAAATGTCACTTTGTCACAATTTTTGAATTGGCAAAAAAATCCCACATTTTTTTAACAACCACTTCATGGCACACAATCAGACAGCTGTACTATATGATGTTTTTATTACTACTATGTTGTCATAGTCATTTTCTGCTGCTTGTCCCAAGCGGGGTCACGCTGGAGTCCATCCCAGCTCACGTTTACATTTACATTTACAGCAGTTAGCAGTTAGCTCTTATCCAGAGCGACACGTCCTAATTACAGGAGCAATTCAGGGTTAAGGGTCTTGCTCTTGCTCAGGGATTCGAACCTGGGACCTCTTGAGCCATAGGTCCATAGGAACCCTACCACTAGACCACCGCCACCCACATAGCTCACACAGGGCAAATGACGGGGGACACACCCTGGACAGGTCACCAGCCCATCGCAGGGAGGAGCGTGATGGGGACAGCACCTTGCGTGATTGGGATGGCAAGGGTACCTCAGGTCAACCTATTGGGAAGGGGTTTGAACCCCCAATCCTCCGATCATGCAGCCAACGCCCTAACCAACGCTGCCCCTATGTTGTTTGGTGCTATATGTGCAAGACCCTTTTACTAACATTGTGTGGCTGATGTTGAAGCATGCAGCGGTTTTCATTGTATTTATTCTGAAAAAGCAAGAGTACAGTCCATCAGAAAAGAGACTGTCAATAATGTAATTTTATTGCTTATGCAAAAACATCCAGAAAAAAAACAAGTACAAGATGACAATCGCTTCAAATTATAATTGCTTAAAACATTCTAACATACTATAAATCATGCTTGAACTATTATTTGAAATAATATTAACGGAAGCAATTTGGCATAAATGAATAGCGAATTACCTCTGGGGTCATCCTCTGTTGTTGTGTGTCCGTTAATTTTAAGAATAAAATAATGCAATGAAAAAAGCTTTAATCATGATCTCTCATTTGCAATTTTACGAAGCATTGCATTGTGAGTACTGTCATACATGCACATACACACATTCATACAAAACCAAGGTGCAGGACCAAAGCAGTGTATTGTATTTCTATTCCTATTCATATTGTCATATATCAAAATTGAAGTTCAAGTAAAAGAAAACCCAAGCCCAGCAACCCACCACCAGTCCCTAAGAAAATATTTTTCCCAATATAAAGGGAACAGAAATTTTAAATAAATTAATGTATGAAATGCCACTTTCCAGTTTTCCTTTCTTATCATTATTATTATTATTATTATACAAATTCAAGTCTAAACAACTCTTACCCTTAACAATGCTGGGTGGAATTTCTTAATAAGAATTCTGCAGAAAGTGAAATGTTTTGGGTTTTTTAAATTAATTTTGTGCTAGGGTATGAAGTAGGATAGATGTTATATTTCTTACTAGGTTTTTCAATAAAAAGAGGGGACAGGAAAACTGGATAATAACTGGAAAGCAACTAAACATTTGCCATGACACATGGTCCCATTAATAAAAAAAAATGCTAAATTTAGAAATTCAAATGGAACTATTATTTGATTACTCTGTATTCTGTTACTTTCACAGCATGAGGTAGCTTATAAGGTTAAATGTAGGAAAAATATGAAATACTACTACTTTGGAGAGCTAAAACCTGTGGATGCCATTTAAATACATACCAATGTTAAAATGTAAAAATAAAAAAAATTTTCATCTATCAAATAGGTATATTTGTATTACTGTATGATGGTTTAAATTACATACTTATGAATGTCAACAGTAGCACATATATCCAAATGATCATAAATATAAGTACAAATGTATATCAAGCATTTGAATTTATGTGAATGAAGAAAGTGGCAAAAATAGTGTAGACAAAAAAGGGGCTTTGATGGAGAAAAATAAACCAACAAAAAGGATGCACAAAAAAGAATGTCACTTTATCAATAAATAAATTATAACTAGGCATGCAGTTCTTCTGTAACTTTGAATGCTTTCTGGACAAATTTACTAATGAGTAAATAGAATCATGCTCAGTAAAAAGACAAATGAAGATGGGCACTGGCTCAGGTAAATGTAGATGCCAGTTGGTGATCATATTTCGGTACTGCTGGTGACTATCAGTGCAGGTATTCTAACACAAATTACAACATGAAAAGCATTTATGTGTCTCAGTCATCAACAAGTGCCTTGATCTTCATTTTTCTCTTTTCTAGGGGTGTATTATCTTTTTTCTGGCTTCAACCATTTATCCTTCTTTATAAATAGCAAACAGCACCAACATCAACTCCAAACTCTTGATCAGCTCCACCAATGTCCATCGGAGCAATGTCAACAATGGGCAAACGCGAGGTCTTCTGTGACTTGTACTCAATAACTGTTTTGCCCCATTGCCCTGTGTGCCTCTGCAAGGAAAGCAAGGAAAGTAAAGTTGATGTAAATCACCTCTCAAATTATCACCTCTGAAATGCATATACAGTTCTGTGCAAAAGGTTTAGGCAGGTGTGAAAAAATGCTGTAAACAAAGATTGCTTTCAGAAATAAAAATATACAATCATTATTTATATCAAGTTACAAAATGCAAAGTGAGCAAACAAAAGAAAAATCTAAATCAAATCAATATTTGGTGTTACTACCAGCATCAATTCTTATAGGTAACACTTGCACAAAGTCAGGGATTTTGTAGGATTATAGTCAGGTGTATGATCAACCAATTTTACCAAACAGGTGCTAATGATCTTCAATGTCACACATAGGTTGAAACACAGTCATGTTTGGAACAACCTACCAGCCGGGTTCCTTCAAAAACTGTGTGCAGGTGTAACTAGAAGAATTGATGCTGTTTTGAAGGCAAAGGGTGGTCACACCAAATATTGATTTGATTTAGATTTCTCTTTTGTTTATTCACTGAATTTTTTTGATTGATGAAAATAAATGATTAACACTTCCATTTTTGAAAGCATTCTTTGTTTACAGCATTTTTTTACACCTACCTAAAACTTTTGCACAGTACTTTACTTACACTAATGAGTTTGCTTGGAAGTTGATCTTTTAAAGATATTTAATTGCTTGTTTAAAGTGGAAAGGCACACATTTGTGTCAGAATATCAGAATTTAATGTAAGAATTTTTGTGTTCAATATTATGTTTAATAAAATACGCAAAAAGTTGTTGTACCTTCATGTTACAAGCAAGCTAAAGTACCTGTTCATTGAACTGAACTAATTAGCAGCCTCTGCCCTTAGGGAAAACTGGGTTCTGGGCAGGACTAAAAGGGAAGACACCATGTGGCAGACCCATGACATGCTGAGTGGATGATAAATCTCAGGTGGCCTGGGTGTGCCTCACATGAGGTGTGGCTAAGGAAAGGAGGCTAAAAGTTCTCAGCTAGCTACCGCTGCATTCTGGTCCCAGATAAGTGAATGTATGTGTGTGTGAGTGTGAGTGTGAGTGTGAGTGTGAGAGAGAGAGAGAGAGAGAGAGAGAGAGAGAGAAATGTATGAATGAATGAACGAATGAAAGAAAAGGGGAAAGGATTTGGCCCATTATCATTCTAAGTGCATTTTAAATTGGTCAAGATGGTGATGGTCAGTTAAATTACTTGGTGCCTAATATATAACCCCCTGTATATTACAGCCCCCTTTGATAAATGCTGTTGTAAAGATATAATCAATGTTATTATATTATACATATATACATGTCATTAGGATTCATTAAAAAAAAAAAACTATTTGGGAATTTATGGATTTTGATTCTAAAATTTGATTCTACTATAGCTACACAAAGAAAAAAAATATTGTTTGACAAAACAAACACATTTGCAATTGATTATTTCATATCAAGAGTTGCAAAATAGATCCTTTCAGATATCAAGTATGCAAGAGTGAGGTTCCTCACCGAACAGCCATCTTCTAACACATTGTATCTGAACCGGCTGTTGCCTTCTGCTTTGATCTCAACATCATTGGAGCCTTGCAGAACCAGAGCCTTCTTCAGGTTGCCTGTTGTCTGGTCCATATATGCCACACTATTCTTGCAGTGGTATGTGAGGTTCTGTGAAGCCTCTGTGGAAAGTAGTCTTAAGAAAGTCATCTGGATACTTGCTGTGTTAGGTGAAAGGTTTTCATCCCCATAGCTGAACTGTTGGGGCAAGAGTGGGACACATTCAACAGCTATGAAATTTACATAGTATGACTATGATCTGTCATATGTATTCTTAATTATAACATTTTGCAGTATGTTCAAATCCTAACAAAAAAGTGTTACGTACTTGGAATCCACCATTCATTGCTCCCCCAAACCAGATATGTTTGAAGCCACTGCCCTTGCTGCTCCACCAGTTCTTGTGTGGGATTTTGTCAGGTTTTGGGTGAATACAAGTTTCTCCAGTTTCCATGTTGCAAAAGACCTTGATGGCATCAATTGTGCAGCCTTGATTAGGATCAATCCAATACTCTCCTTGTTGGGTTGTTGGGTAGCAGAGAAATCAGGGTTAAACCAGTTATTAGTTATTAAAAGTTATTAAAAATGTTTATGTTTAAACAATGTTTAAAATGTATTCAAAGCATGTTATTCTCACATTACATACACTAAAGTGAAAGTGAAGTGAAAGTGACAACCCTTGTCATTGTGAAACAATGACACACAGGAAAACACAACAAAATTTAACTTCTGCGTTTCACCCATACACACACATGCAGCAAGGGGCAGCTATTGAAAATGCTCGGGAAGCAGTGACGGGGATGGTACCTTGCTCAAGGGTACCTCAGGGCAACCTACTGGTGAGGGAATCGAACCCACATTCTTCCGATTTGGACAGATAAAAAAAAAATTATACATATACTTTTTCAAAAAGTAAGAAAATATTAGAAATACTTAAACCCAGCAACTAGGGATGCAAAAGCTAGTATATTTCTTCATGCTTTTAACATGGTATGGGTGGGAGGACCAACAGGGTAGGTGTTTATCCTGAAGGTACCAATTGGGACATGTTTAGGGAGGCTGCAACCTACGGTGACTCCATCAACCTGGAGGAGTTCACAGCTTCAGTGACTGGCTACATCAGCAAGTGCATTGAGGATGTTACTGTCTCCAAGTCCATCATCACACGACCCAATCAGAAGCCATGGATGACTGTGGAGGTGTGCAGACTCCCAAGGACCTGGGACAAGGTCTTCAAGTCAGGGGACAAGGCTGCCCTAAGAACAGCAAGGGCGAACCTGTCTCGGGCCTTCAGAGCAGCAAAGCGAGCTCACGCACAGAGAATCCATGGCCACTTCAAAAACACCGGTGACATGCAGCGCATGTGGCAGTGCATTCAGGCCCTCACCAACTACAGGACATCTCCACCTGCCTGTGACAGTGACTCCTCCCTCCCAGATGCGCTGAACCGCTTCTATGCATGATTTGATGCGGCGAACAACACGCAAATGAGGAAGACCATCCCTCCTCCTAACGACCAGAATCTCTGTCTGACCACGGCCGAAGTGAGAAGATCTTTACTGAGAGTCAACCCACGGAAAGCTGCTGGTCCAGACAACATTCAAGGTCGTGTGCTCAGAGAATATGCAGAACAGCTGACAGAGGTTCTCACTGACATCTTCAACATCTCTCTGAGCACCACTGTTGTTCCCAAGTGCTTCAAGACCACCAGCATCATCCCAGTGCCAAAGAAATCATCTGTTTCCTGCCTCAACGACTATCATCCCGTTCCCCCCTGGTGACGAGGCAGCATACAGAGAGGAGACAGAACAGCTGACGGACTGGTGCAGAACCAACAACCTGTCTCTGAACGTCGACAAGACTAATGAGATGGTTGTTGACTTCAGGAGACCACGTCGGGACTATGCTCCACTGAACATCAACACCTCACCTGGGGAGATGGTCCAGAGCACCAAGTTTTTCGGTGTTCACATAACCGACAACCTCACGTGGACCCTCAACACCAACTCCATCACGAAGAAAGCCCAGCAGCGTCTCTACTTCCTGCGCAGACTGAGAAAATCCCATCTCCCACCTTCCATTCTCACCATCTTTTACAGAGGAACCATCGAGAGCATCCTGAGCAGCTGCATTACTGCCTGGTACTGGAACTGCAACGTCTCAAAGAAAAAAAAAAAGGGGGCAGCGGTGGCCTAGTGGTTAGAGAGTTGGCCCCGCATCGGAAGATTGTGGGTTCAATTCCCTCACAAGAAGGTTGCCCTGAGGTACCCCTGAGCAAGGTACCGTCCCAGTCACTGCTCCCCGGGCGCTTTCAATAGCTGCCCACTGCTGCACGGTGTTTGTGTGCATGGGTTAAAAGCAGAGGTCCAATTTCATTGTGGTTCACGCTTGCTGTGCTGTGACCTCGCAATGACAAGGGTTGTCACTTTCACTTTCACTCAGACCGCAAGTCTCTCTGCCCTCTGTACAGGACATTTTCACTACTCGCTGCATCCGCAAAACCACCAGCATTGTGGATGATCCCTCCCACCCATTCCACACTCTCTTCTCCCTCCTGCCATCTGCCATTCCGCAGCATACGGGCCTCCACTACCAGGATGGGAAATAGCTTCTTCCCCCTGGCCATCGCCATCAGACTTTTAAACTGACAATATCCTCACAATTATTACTCTTCCATCCATATATCAACTATTTATTATCTTACTTGTACTGTACTGATAACGCTGCTTCGCTTGTTCCACAAAAGGATGCTGCAAATCTGTGCTAAAGGGAAAGTTATTCTAATAAACCTTGTGCTTTAGCAACTACATACATCAAATTGCACTTACAATGTATAATGTTTGATTACACTTCAAAACCAGTCACTTTCATTTGTTTGAATTATTTAGGATATTTTCTTATAATAAAATTCAGGAGAAGCAATGATCCATATCAATTTACATATTTATTAATTGAATTCAGAGGGCAGGCCTAAACCTCTAGTCTGTAATGTATATGAACAGATACTCCATGTATCCACTTTATGGCTGCTTCTGCACCAAACTCACCGCTTTTCCAGTCTTTGTGGCACAATTTCAGGTCTCTGCAGGTACGAGCAGGGTTCTTTTTGGAGCCTTCAGGGCTGCGAATGTTTTCAATCTGGTTATTTAGGGACTTGAGGGTAGCATCCACTTCTGCATCATGCTGTCGAAGGCCTCCTGCAGCCTGATCAGCTCTCATGAATCTCAGGGGATCAGGGGCCTTCTCAGGCTGAGACAGACCAGCAAAGGCAGACATATCTATACCAGGTCCAGGAAGGCCAGGAGGTCCAGGGGGCCCAGGGTTACCAGGAGGACCCTATGACAGGGAGATTAAGGGTAAAATGACTGTCCCTGCACTGTTAAACAAACCTTGTGGTCATTGCTGGGGTGCTTGTGTTGCAAATTACAAGTGTGCATAAAGTTATGGGGAAATGGTGTGAAAGCTAGGTTAAGAAAAAAGGATTAGGGAACAGCAGTATGGGTTCATGCCAAGAAAGAGCACTACAGATGCAATGTTTACTCTGAGGTAGAAGTATAAATAAGGTTAGAAGGAGTTGCATTGTGCCTTTGTAGAATTTGAGAAAGCATATGACTGGGTGTTTAGAGAGGAGTTGTGGTTTTGTATGTGGAAGTAGGGAGTGTAAGAGAAGTACAGTACTGTGCAAAAGGTTTAGGCAGGTGTGTAAAAATGCTGTAAACAAAAAATGGTTTCAGAAATATAAATAATGATTGCATTTTTAAAATTGATAAAAATATACAAAGTGAGCGAACAAAAGAAAAATCTAAATCAAATCAATATTTAGTGTTACTACCTTTTGCCTTCAAACCAGCATCAATCAATAGGTAACACTTGCACAAAGTCAGGGATTTTGTAGGATTATAGTCAGGTTTATGATCAACCAATTTTACCAAACAGGTGCTAATGATCATCAATGTAGGTTGAAACACAGTTTTTGAAGGAACTCGGCTGGTAGGTTGTTCCAAACATGACTGTGTGCAAGTGTACCTAGAAGAATTGATGCTGTTTTGAAGGTAAAGGGTGGTCACACCAAATATTGATTTGATTTAGATTTCTCTTTTGTTCATTCACTGCATTTTTTTTTTGATTGATGAAAATAAATGATTAACACTTCCATTTTTGAAAGCATTCTTTGTTTACAGCATTTTTTCACACCCGCCTAAAACTTTTGTACAGTACTGTATGTGTAACAGTGGAGTGGACTGCAGTAAGAGGGATATGCATTTACGTCAAGGATCAGCACTGAGCCCTTTTTGTGTGCAATGGTGATGAACAAGTCGACAGATAAAAGGAAACTTTTACAGGACAGTAATGAGAGCAGCTATGCTGTATGGGTTGTAGTGGCTGACGGATGTGGTAAGAGAGGAAATGCAGGCAGTCGGGGTGAAAGAAGCAGATGCAAATGACTGGAAAATATGTTAATGAATCCACTGTGGTGACAACTAACAGAAGCAGCCGAAAGGAAAAGGATTATTAACATTACACAGGTGATCAGGCAAATCTGATTTACAAAATACAAAATACAGCTATTGATTTGTTATATCACTGTGCCATGCCACCTTTCAATAGTTGCCCCCTGTTGCACAGTGTGTATGGGTTAATTGGTAAGGTATGCTATGCTATTTCTCAATGACAATCACTTTCACTTAACTTCCAATGGGACCATGTGTCTTTGTGTCTTTCTGGCTTTGTTGGTGGAAAGTACCAAAATCAATTAGTTGTTAAATCATAGTATTTTATTTCATTTATTTCTAATAAAGCATTTTCATTTTAAATAGAGGTAAAGACCAAAATATAGTTTCTGATTCTAAATAAATTTGTAAAAACCAATAGTAAAATTTCCATTTCAATTTCAAAGCCCTGTAAACAAGAGGACATCCTAACATCATCAATTTGGCTGATAAACTATATTAGCTTTTTAATAAACTTTAAAGCTATTTTACTCACAGCTGGACCAGTCTCTCCAGAACGGCCACGGGGTCCAGGAGGTCCAACTGGGCCAGGCAAACCATTAGCACCATCTTTTCCAGCTGGTCCAACAGGACCAGGTGGGCCCTAATAAGTATAAAAATAGTTAAGGTACAGAGAGGTAGATTCAACACTAAATAAAATATTTTTCAGGCAATCAGGTACTCACTCTTGTTCCACCAGGGCCAGCAGGTCCAACAGCACCCTGGTCACCAGGCTGACCCTGTTTTTGGAAAATTAAGCTGGTCATGGGTGAACAAATTACAAAAAAGGATGAAAGTATGAAGTATGAAATTTCAATTTCAAAGCCAATTTAAACTAAAAAACTTAAAAAACTTAAAACTAAACATTTAATTAACAAAATTGAGAAAGTATGTGAAATAATGATCAGCTAAAATGATTAAAACTAAAAGATTTTTACCATAATGACTATTACAAAGTTAACATATGTTACCTGTGACACATACATGAAGCCTAATTTTAAAGCTGCAATGCGTAGTATGCATAGAACTCCCCAGTTCTGCATCTACTGTCTAATAGAGGCCTACAAAAACCTTGCATCATCTCACATAGCAAAAAGTAAGAATCCAAGACATTCGAAAGTACAGTAATAATTGTTCTGTCTTTGACTCCCCGTGATTGCAGTCTATAGAATCACTTGGTTTTTAGCTCTGGATACCTTATCCAAAAAAACCTTAGCCATTTGCCCCACTTGGGAGCCCCTAAATGATTACTTTATTATATTTCAACTATATTTCAATGATGCTTCAAAAATAAACAATAACATACAGGAGGCCCAGGAAGACCCTGGAGTCCTGTGAAACCTCTATGACCCTTCTGTCCTCTCTCTCCTCCTTCACCAGCTTCTCCTTTATCTCCACGGGGTCCTTGGGGTCCCTTTTCATGAGAAAAATGGCATTTGTCATTAGTGTATCAAATCAGCTTTTAGTATAGATCGCTTTTAAAAGCAAGAAGAATAATAAAGTAGTTAATATAGCGTTTGGACCTAATAGTATATGCTGAGCTTTTAGCTGCATACCGATTTTTTTTTTACATTAAGCATAACTTGTTTTACAGTGCAGATTAGAATTTCATTATTCACAACTTAATATAAATTGGAAAATATTCAACAGTATGGGGTGCTGTTAGGCTAGGGCTAGGCTAGGAACTGTGAAAGTTATAGGTTCAAGTCTGCCTCTATCCTATCTTAGCACTAGAACTATGGTGTATGGAGCCTATCCCTGCTTTAGATAACATAAGTCACATAAGTTGCACAAACACAATGCAGAAAAACTCACAGCCATTCCTCTTGCTCCAGTGGGTCCAGGCGATCCGCTAGGTCCCTGGGGTCCCTGTAACAGTATGAAATAGAAAAAAATTAGTTTAATAGCAATGAATGAATGTAGTCTATTTACATTATATCAATTTGCACCCTGCATTTAGAGATCACCTAAATGTGACAACTTCTACTGAAAAATATGCATTATACATTCATGCGAAAAAATTAGGATGAAATGAAAATATTCATTGAATGAAATATTCAGCTCTTTATTAAGAACTGTTCACATATTCTTGTTTTTATTTATCTCTGGAAAAGAAAGTGATTTAATTTCAGGTAAATAACAACAAGTGAGATTTATTCATTAAACAAAACATATCAACAAAAATGTATATTCTAACTGAGGATAAAGTTAAGACACCCTACATCCTAATAGCTAGCTTTAAACCCTTTGGCTAAAAAAAAAAAAGCAAAGTAATGCTTCTTGTAGCCATCTACCAGTCTCTGACATTGGTCTGAGGAAAGTTTGCCCCACTCCTCAATGCAGAATTCTTTATGGGATACTTAAGGGGTTTCCTGCATGCACAGCCTGTTTCAAGATACTCCACAGCATCTCAATGGGATCAAGTTCAGGGCCTTCACTCCAGGACTAGATTTCTGCTAGTCCTTGGTGGATTTACTGGTATGTTTTGGGTCATTGTCATGTTGCAGGCTCCAGTTCCACTTCAGCTTGAATGTTCTCACAGATGGTCTCACATTTTCCTCAAGCACCCTCTAATACACAGTAGAATTCATGATGGATTATATGATGGTGAGCTGGCCAGGTCCTGCTGCAGTAAAGCAACCCAAACCATGACACTTCCACCCCCATGCTTCACAGTTGGTATGAGGTTCTTTTCCTGGATTGCTGTATTTGGTAAATACAGCAATCCAGGAATGTCCTCTGTTTAGGTGTCCAAATAATTCAATTTCAGACTCATCTGTCCACAGAACATTATTCCAGAAGTCCTGGTCTTTGTCAACGTTTTCCCTGGCAAACTTCAGTCTGGCCCTGATGTTTCTCTTAAAGAGCAAAGAGTAAGGTTTTCTCCTCACACACCTCCCATGCAAGCTCAAGTTGAGCAATCTCTTTCTGATTGTAGAGGCATGTACTTTCACATAAACAGTAGCAAGACCCTGCTGTAGGTCCCATGATGACATTTTAGAGTTTTTGGAGACTTTTGTTAGCCTCTTGCGGTCTGCTCTTGGGGTAAACTTGCTTGGACGGCTAGACCTGGGCATACCAAACTAAACGTCTGCGGTTTAAATAGGGCAAACTTCCTTCAAAATGCCTATTAGTTTGGGGGTCGACTCCTTGATGCCGCTTTTCAGGCTGCGAAGGGCCTTCTTGGTCAACCTCCCTTGTTGAACGGTGCAGGGAGCATTTTCTGCCGACTTCCTGCTTTCTGTGTCACGGGCAGCTTTCTTTGCCGATGTCCTGCTTTCCGTGTCACGGGCGGCCTTCTTTGCCAATGTCCAGTGTTGAATGATGCAGGGCATCATTCAACATTCTCCCGCTGTGATTCACGCAGGGTGTGTTTTCTGCCGACATCCCGCTTTGTGTATCGCGGACGGTCTTCATTGCCGCCTTCCCGCTTTGTTTCACGCATTCTCCGCCGACGGTGTGGAAGGGGGCATGGGCGAAGCCTCTTCCTCCAGCAGGTCAAGGGACTGCCCCATCACCGCCACTACAGCTATCAGTGCCTGCTTAATCTAGCCGTCCTCCTCAAGCCACTCGTTGGTATCCAGAGAGGGAGCGAGCCGGATTGAGCGCACCAACAGATCCAGGTGTCATGAGAGCTCCGTGGCAGTTGCCCTCTGTGCTCCTCCGCTCTACTCGCGGAGCTCTGGCAAACACATAGCCAGCCCCACGCTGGCGGGAAGGTCCTCAGACGCTGTAGCTCCGCTCTGAGGACCGCCACCATGGCTTCAAGTGTCCGCTTGTGCTCCTCACAAACTTTCAAGGCTCGCGACGTCCAGAGTTTGGCAGTTAATTTCTGTTACGGTGACGGGGTGCGGGAAGGACGTCTGCACAGAGCCAGTGATCCAGGACATAACTTTATTTCATAAATTCAAACCAAACAAGACATAGGAACTAACAGAACCACCCGTAACCTAAGGCTTCACCTAGTGAATTAACTGCGCTCTGTTCTGACTCATTGGGGCTGACTTCTTAAGCAGGAGCTCAGGTGTGCCCAGTCAGAACAGAGTGCCCTCTACCGTGACCACACAGAACCCAAACCCTGACAGACAGTGACAATATGCACCTGATGTGCTATAGCTACAGCCATTTTAATTGGAAATAAAGGTGGGGGTATCCTAATTTATTCCTCACCAGAAATTGCATTTTTGTAGAATTAAATTTTACAGATTCTGAAAAGTCTTTTCTTCAGTTTTAATTGTTTAGATTTATTACTTGAATCTGCCAGTATTTTTAAAATTGAGATTTAATATCCATATGTCCAGGAATTTTGCAAAAATACACAGGCTTTCAAAGGCTGTCCTAATTTTTTCACATTACTGTATTTTATACAAAATACAATGATGATAGTGTTTTATAATTTAAGTACTCACAAATTAGTAATTAAAAACTATTCATAATTATTAATATTAAGTGGTTCCCATGTTGTGAAATTATAATATAATGGTAACATGCAAATGATAAGGTAATAAATGATTAAACATGAAGTTCTTTTAAGACTGCCAAACAACCCTTAATCAGCAACAAACAATGACCACTTTCAACTTTGAGGTTAAGTTTATAAACAAATTTTAAAAAGTGATAAATCATGTTAAGTGTTAATTTCTAGGTATAGATATAGGGTAGGTATATATTATTTAATGATCAGCAGTCACTTTCTCTATCTTTAAAAGATTTAGAATATTAAATGTTTAAAAAATATTAAAACAATCCTGTGAACTGGTCTCATAAATGTTACACAGAGTTAGTTAGGTTGTAGCTCATAGTCTATGCATGCTTAGAGCATTTTGCTAATTTCTTATTGCTCTGGAGCTGTGAATCCATGGATACGTTTCTAACTTTACCAGACTCCCTGTATTCATATGAATAAAGTGTCATAGTTAAGCTTCAAATGTATCATCTTATTTCAAACTAAATCTGTATTTACACATTTCAACAACAGCAGGCCTTCGAACTACAAGGTTGATGTACTATATTTTACATTGAGTGAGCTCAACAATGCATAAGCCCAAATATATAGCCCAAACACCTGGGAAACAATTAATTATTTTATGGGGACTGTGAATTATATTTGTCAAATTTAATCCTGGACATTTTGATTACTGACCAAATAATTTGACACTAATAAAATTCAAAGGGTTGAATGCTCTTTTAAAAATGTACAAATTATTATGATAAATCTCAGTATTGTCTAAATAGAGCTGCAGTTAATTACATCTCAGACAATCTTAGAAGAAAATCTCAATTCCAAAAGGAGATTCAGAATTGCAGTGTTTTGTGTTTCACAGAGACATGCCTAATTTCCTCCATACAAAATCATGCTGTTCAGCAGCAGGTTTCTCTAACTACCCTACCGACTGAACTCAGTCCTCTGGTTAGAAAAGAGGAGGTGGGGTGTGCTTTCTAGTAAACAATGTGTGGTGCACAGATGTGTTCTTTGAAGGACCTGGTCTTTTAGTGAAAATGGAAGTCTGCCAGAGCTAGTTTAGTATCTTCTTTACACGTAAAGTTCAATTACTCATTATACCACAAAACCCTAATTCAAGCCACGATTTTCACTTTCAAAGAGGTTACAGCACTAATGCATACTTACAGCCTCTCCTCTGTCTCCTTGTTTGCCTGTGGGACCTACTGGGCCAGGAGCACCAGGGGCACCAGGAGCACCAGGAGCACCAACTGAACCAGTGGCACCACGATCACCCTTAAAGACAAAAAAGTGCTTAAATTCACATGCAAATAGGCATTACACATATCTCTAAACAAGAAGATGAATAAATGCATAAACTACTGAACGAAATACTTGATTCCAACCTTGATTCCAGGGGCGCCATCTCGGCCAGGAGGACCATCAGATCCAGGGTTACCCTGAATTCAACAAGAGACACTCATAATATTTATTTCTGTAGTTTATCTATTTGCCATGAAGTCATATTAGGCAAAACTTTTATAGCAGCAAAAAAAATCTGCTAAATAGTTATTATTTGAATATGTGCTAACCCCTCTCCAGTTAAATTAAGCCTAAAGGAAGACTTTAGCTCCCATGAAAACCAAGCTGACTGTCAGCTGTAGTTGCATAATGTATTTTGTGCTGTTGGTTGTTGCTTGGTCCTGTGAGAGCTGGGAATCAGCTCAGGAGAGAGACAAATAAGCAAAGAAAGCAACTGGGATGCTCAATGGATTCAGAAACACACAGCAACCTCTTTTATTTAGTTTTATCACTAAGAATGGACATTTAACTATGTCCGCTGTTCAAATATTCTAATGTTATAACAATTAGTATTAGAATTAAGCCTTTTTGATTATATTAAATATATGATATAGTCTCACTAAACAGGAATACATGATCAGGAACATGGGGTGGTGGTGGTATAGTGGCAGGATACTCGCCTACAGACCAAGAAGTCACAGGTTTGAATCCCACCTCCAGCACTACCATCATTGGGTTCCTGAGCATGACCCTTAAGCCCAAGTTGCTCCAGGGGACTGTCCCTGTAGTTAAGAAATGTATGTTGCTCTAGATAAGAGCGTCAGCTAAATATTGTAAATGTAACATGGAGCAATGAGTATGCTCTAACATGCATAAGCATGGTAAATTCAGCCATTTAACGAATTTCTTTTAATATTCTCTCTTTTGGTTAGTGTTTCAGTTTAAGACTCAATTTTCCAATATAGATTCAACTAACAGGTAATTCTGAACAGTTTTTGTTGAAACTGGGCTCTTAGTAATGTGCCAGCTGAGACTTGGGCACATAATCTTTTTTTATAACAAATATTTAATGCAAAGACAGATATGTCAAGAGTGTTGGCTATCAGCTGTAGTTTTTGCAATGTATTTGAAATAAAATGTTAAAGCAGATGAGAAAAGAGATTAACAGAAAGTGATTATTTGTTGGCATAGTTCTTCACATTGAATTAGTGTCACTGGGTCATAAGTATGCTTCTGCTGACCAACCTCTCTACCAGGTTCTCCTGCAGGTCCAGTCATTCCAGGAGGCCCTACAGGGCCAGGAGGGCCACGGTCTCCAGGTCCACCAGGAGTTCCCTGTTTGCCAGGCTCACCCTACAAAGAGGTGGAAGTAGATGCAACAGGTGCTTTTTCCCTTGCTGGTTTTGTACACATTAATGATTCATTTCACAAGTATTCTAAGTGAAAGTGAAGTAAAAGTGACTATATGTCATTATGAAACACAGCTCAGCACACAGTAAAACACAATGAAATGCAACCACTGCTTTTTATCCATACACACATGCAGCAGAAGGCAGTTATTTAAAGCGCCCAGGGATCAGTGATGGTATGGTACCTTGTTCAAGGATACTTCGGGCCACCCTACTGGTCTGGGATTTGAACCCATGACCTCCCTATCCTGGGGCCTAGTCCCTAATTACTAGGCCAATGCTGCCCCAAAACAATACTAGCTTTTATACAAAATGTGACAGTTAGCTAAAAAAAATAATAATAAAAATAAAATAAAATTGATAATCACTCCATTAGTGCAGTATCTACATCTATTTTTTTTATAAATCTGTCAGTTTCTATCATCATATTATTAATCTTTTGGGACAGGGAAATGCAGACAAATTTGCATTGTGAGCAAAATTTATTAGATTTCCAGATTTTTGATAAAATGATCGTTTAGTTATTAAAACTGTTTATTGTTTTTTGGTCTTAGGACTGAGATTTTCATGTAGTGCAGTTGATGACAATTTCAGCAATTATTTATAATCATTTTCAATAAAGACATTACAAATTGTTATTGTGAGAACATGATCTTTACAGGAGCAGTTAAAAACTTTCTCAATGAGTTTTCTAGTTATTGTGGAACATTTCTGTTGGTCAATGACACACAAAACTCTTAAAATTATGAAAAAAAGGAAAAACAAAAATCACTTAAAAGATATTACATTATTGTTATTAGATGGTACATTTTGTGTGTGTGTGTGTGTGTGTGTGTGTGTGTGTCTGTCTGTGTGTGTGTGAATGTGTGTTTGAGCAGTACCATTTCAAAAGACAAACTAATCATTTGAAAGGAAACAAGTGCATGGTTACTACATACAGATGGTCCAGGCAGACCAGGGAATCCTCTTTCACCGCGCTGTCCAGGAAGACCAACAATACCTCGTTGTCCAGCAAGGCCCTGAGGACCTGCTGGGCCATCTGGACCCTAGGAAAGAATCATGCCATTGTCACATTTGATTGTAACTTTATCAAACTTAACATCCTAATTAATTAAATCTATTGTGTACTCATTAATCAATCGTTATTCTTAACATGTTTACACTTAATTAGGTCACATGGACTCAACATGAATATGGTCTTTATTCCCATTCACTGCAAATAATTACATTTTTTATACGTTTTCTCAGATACATGCACTTTCACTCTGGACATTTATGCCCCAGTGGTAGCAGAACACATTAATGTTAATGTCACGTAATAATCTGAGTAGATGACTGACTAAAACACAATATTGTTTATTCTTATTAGGGATGTCATTAACATTACGCACTGGAGGACCATCCTCCCCTGGCTCTCCTTTCTCCCCAGGAAGACCAGCTGGTCCACGTAGACCAGCATCACCTTGTCTGCCTGGGGGACCACCATCACCCCGAACACCTTTTGGACCATCTTTCCCAGGAGGACCCGCAGGACCTGCAGGACCAGGGTTACCCTGAAAAAATAGAAATGAGATTGAGATCAAGCTGTTTTACCAACCTAGCCACTAGGGATGCACAAACCAGTGTATTTCTTTTTGTCAGTCCCAACTCCAAATAAATTGGGAGGGTTACATCAGGAAGGGCATTGGTTGAGGCCCAAATTAACAACGACCTGTTATTTGGGAGGGTTACATCAGGAAGGGCATCGGTTGAGGCCCAACAACCTGCCACCACTGCTGTTAGCCTACAAAGTGCTGGTGGAAATTGGGCTACTGTTGGCCAAAGGAGAAGAAAAAGAGGAGGAAGAGGAGTGTGTCAGATAGTCTGATGAGTTTGAAGCTGGAAGTTGAAGGTGTGATATTGAATTTTGCTTATGCCCAACAAGTTGGTTATGAGGGGAAAGAAGAATTCTGGAGTGAGTTAGATGAAGTGATAGAGAGTGTACCCAGGGGAGAGAGTGCTGATTGGTGCAGACTTTAATGGACATGTTGGTGAAGGGAATAGTGAAAAAGATGGAAATGGCTGTAGTTAATACTTATTTTTTACAAAGAGGGAGGACGTACAAGCTGACGTATAAGAATGAAGGAAGATGCACACATATGTATTATATCCTTTGCAGGAGGGTCAGTCTCAAGAAGATTGGAGACTGGAAAGTAGTTACAGGGGAGTGTGTAGCAAAAGCATACATAGTATAGAGGCTTTTAGGAACGACGGCAGTGGAGTTTCTAACTAGACTGTTTAACACAATCTTGGAAAGTATGAGGATGCCTGAGGAGTGGAGACCAAGTGTACTGGTACTGATTTTTGACAATATTACTGACAATGTTTGCTCTGACTGTGTTGATGGCGAAGTACAGGTAAGGTCAGAAGGTCCAGAAGGTTTTGGACTCTTATGTTTACTGTAACTCATGTTTACTGGAAATTACCACTATACAGGGGTTTTCTCTCTCTTTCTTTCCTTTTATTTCCGGTGTTGATCAAAGGTGGATGGGTTCCCCTTTTGGGTCTTGGTTTCCCCCCCAAGCTTTCTTCCTCATGTTTGGGGGAGTTTTTCCTTGCCTCTGTTGCTCTCGGCTTGCCCAATTGGGGCTTGGACCCGGATTCTGTAAAGCTTCTTTGTGACAACAACAGTTATAAATAGCGCTATATAAATAAAGATGTTTTGCTGTTAATGAAATTAACAACAGATGCACTAAAGGGGCAACAATGAGATGACCCCAAAAACAGGAATGGTTTGGCAGGTGGAGGCCACAGACATTTTTTCTCTCTTCATCTTTTTTTGACTGCATTTCAGCAGTTTTGTATTTGACTAGCATCAGTGTCACTACTGGTAGCATGAGGCAATACCTGGATCCTACAAAGGCTGCACAGGCAGTCCAACTCCACCAGGATGGCATATCAATATGTACCATTACCAGAAGGTCTCAAAAGCATTCGGGGAGATTCCAGGAAACAGACAGTTACACTAGGCGTGCTGGACAGGGCTGTTGGAGGTCTTTAACCCATCAGCAGGACCGGTATCTGCTCCTCTGTGCAAGGAGGAACAGGATGAATACTGCCAGAGCCCTAAAAAAGTGACCTCCAGCGGGCCACTGGCGTAAATGTCTCTGACCAAACCATTAGAGACAGTCTTCATGAGGGTGGCCTGAGGGCCCGACGTCCTCTAGTCCTCACCACCAGATTGTACCTCAGACTCTCCAGGAGCTCAGTGATGCCCTTGTCAGGATCTGGGAGGAGATACCCTAGGACACCATCCATCATCTCATAAGGAGCATGCCCCAATGTTGTCAGGCATTCATACAAGCACTTGGGGCCATACAAACTACTGAGTATTGACTTGCTTACATTTTGACTTGCTGCAATGACATTTCAGCAAATTGGACTAGCCTGCTGCATCTGTTTTTCAGTTTAAATTTCTTAGTGACTTCAAATTCCCCCAAAAGCCCTCTGTAGGTTGATCATTTTCATTTACATCAAATGATGTGGCATCCTTTTGTTCCTAAGACATTAGCCATTCCATATCAGTATGGATATCAAGCATGTTTTTTTTTTCCAATTGAGATCTGATGTGCTTTCAAAGTGTTCCTTTACATTTTTTGAGCAGTGTATTAAAGAAGGATCTTATACTCACATTGGGGCCAGGAGGCCCAACTCTGCCAGCAGCTCCAGGGAAACCTGTAGCACCCTACCAAAAAAAAAAGATATGTATATGCACACAGTACTCATAAGTCTTGAGTCAATGTAAAAAAACCCAGGCTCTGCATTTTTAATGCACTTTTCAGTATATGTTCTTCAGGAGAAAGGTGCTCATTTTCACTCCATTGAATGTGTGTATGTGTATGTATAGATAGATAGACAGATAGACAGACAGACAGACAGACATTTTACTCACAGGAGGTCCTTGAGCACCACGTGCACCTTTAGGTCCAGAAACCCCAGTTGGGCCCTGAAAAGTTTGGATATAAAAATATTTAATTAACACCTGAATATTTTGAAGGCAAGGTTATTTTAAACATAATAAAGGTACTGACAAATGTACCTGAGGACCTGGAGCTCCAGAGGGTCCTTGCGGTCCAGGTGCCCCAGCATCACCTTTCTGCCCACCCTCACCCTGCTCTCCCTTTACACCAGGCTGACCATCTGCACCCTGAGAAGAAAAGGAATGTCATATCCTAGAAAATGTTTGTGTGTGCGAAAATGTTTGTAAAAGCAGTAGCAGTTTGTAACGTCAGTTACTGCTAGAAAGAACAAAAAGCTCAATCTTGAGAAGTGCCTCAATTGTCAATTTATGGGCATGAGGACACTACATTAGAAGGTGGTTTGTCCAATCAACTTTTTGATCAATTTATCAGTAACTAATACTCACAAGAAGTGGGCTTGATTTGTACAGTGTTCAGTCTGTTTATTTGTTGGTCGCCATACTCAATATGCCATATTGTTCATTCTCGCAAATTAACAAGGAGAGAGCAGTCATACTCACAGGAGGACCAGCAAAACCAGCAGGACCTGGAGGACCAGTCTCACCCCTGTCACCCTGTGAAAAAAGACATAAAATAAATGCAATTTTGAAATAATTATATTTATATTTGTATAGCCTCAGCTACCATAAACTAAATAAGGAAAGAAAATGAAACAACAAATCACAAAGGGCTTTTAGATGAGATGTATCAATAAAAGCACAAAATGAAAAGAAATAAACTACTTACAGGTGCCCCACGGGCACCAACAGGTCCAGGAGGTCCAGCTGGACCAGATTCTCCCTAAAGTGGATGTCAAAGTCATAAGTAGAAAGCAGAAATGTACAGCATAAATTCAAAGTTGTATTAAATCTAAAAGAAAATATATTCCTGTAAGAACAAATGCACACAATTTAAGTAAATAAAGCCAAAAAAGATGGTTACCTTCTCACCATTGGGACCACCAGGCCCAGGAGGACCAATTGGGCCAGTCAAACCCTAAGAGATTCATCAAATATCTTTTATATAGCATCCTCCACTTAGATCATGATGGCAGTTATCATGTTTACATGCATGCATTCAAAAATGGAAGTGTTAGCCATTTATTTTCACCAATCAACAAAATGCAGTGAATGAACAAAAGAGAAATCTAAATCAAATCAATATTTGGTGTGACCACCCTTTGCCTTCAAAACAGCATCATTTCTTCTAGGTACACTTACACACAGTTTTTGAAGGAACTCGGCTGGTAGGTTGTTCCAAACATGACTGTGTTTCAATCTACGTGTGACATTGATAATCATTAGCACCTGTTTGGTAAAATTGGTTGATCATACGCCTGACTATAATCCTACAAAATCCCTGACTTTGTCCAAGTGTACCTATAAGAATTGATGCTGTTTGATGTTTGAATGTGAAAGGTAGTAAAACCAAATATTGATTTGATTTAGATTTTTCTTTTGTTTGCTCACTTTGCATTTTGTAAATTAATAAGAATAAAATCATTATTTATATTTCTGAAAGCATTCTTTGTTTACAGCATGTATTTATATATATATATATATATATATATATATATATATATA